>JAVJIF010011642.1:0-141753 GCA_038442645.1 Agave tequilana
CGCTATAAATAGCGCTCCTTTCCGTCATTCTAAAACACACAACACAAATCATTCTTTCTTCTCTCTATTAAGTTTCAGATTTGAACAAAGTCAGTCTAAAAAGTCAGATCTTTTTAGAAAAATATGAATAAGATTCGTTCTGAAAGAAGGCTTAGAAAATTCAACAAATTCTTAAATAAAATTATTGACTGAATCTCTATCTTTCTAAAATAAATATTCTTCTATCTCTCTCCTTTCTCTACAGTGGGTAATCCTCCAAAGTCAAGACAAATATTCACTTTGAAATTTGTCTTCGTCCTGCTGTATTAAATTCCTATAACGATACTGATTAACTAAGGTTCGACCGTACGGTGATTTGGTAGTGCTATCCAAAACTGTGAAGGAGCGTTGTGTCTTGGGAGATCAGCATCCAGTAACCCGTTAGCACCGAAGCGGGGATCGTAATTGTTTAGAAGATTCACTCCATGCGTACCTCACTCCATTTGTTGTATAAGTGAACTAACGTTCTTTATATAGAAGTTATACTAAAATATTTATATTCATAAATATTACTGTATATAACATTGATTAGTTGACAAATCTATTCCTGCATCTAACAAGGAGACAATCGATTTCGTGTGTTTTAAAATGGATGAAGGTGGGGATTGCAGTTATGGCTGCTGGCTCTCCACACATGATCTTTATGAATCTATGAAGAAGGGGGAAATGGAGGTGGAGCTCCGCGTATGTTTTTAAATGAGGGTGCATGTATCATGGGAGGGGCTGCTTCAAGCGCACTCCTTGGGTTGAAAAGTTCTGTTATAGAGAGAGAGAGATTCAAATAAATTTGCAGAGGTGCTGTTCCTGAGATTAAGATGTTCATTAGTTGTCCTAATCTCAGATAATTACAAGCTTTGTTTCTGTATTTAAAGATTTCCTTTATCTATTGTATTTTAAAAAATGAGAAAAATTTGTGCCTTTTGTTTCACCATAATTCAAACTCATTGCCGGGAAGGTCTAACTCAATGGTACAATGGAAGATGAGAGCTACAGGAAGTAAGAATCAAACATGAGATCAACGACTTACAAAAGCAGTGCGAGTGATTTGCCATATCTAGATTTAAATTAGTTAAAAGCCACGAATGAGCAGCCAATTGGTTGACCTATCACAAATCACTGAAAAGGAAGTCTTTACGTGCAAGCAGCAAGCTTTTTCAATCTGTCCCCCTCTCTCTTCATAAAGCTTACATCCCACAATCAAGATCATCATGGCAATGGCCATGGTCGTTGGCTCCACCTCCATCTTTAGAATAGAGTACAAAGTCTGGGCCCATGGACTCTTTCACAACTCTCTCTCTCTCTCTCCTCTCTCTCTCTCTCTCTCTCTTCTCTAATCTCAAACGGCTAGTAGTGTGTCCCAGTTCAAGAATCAGAGAGGGAACTGAATTGAAGTATTCTGTTTGTTACAACCTTCCTTCAATCTTCATCATGTAGCCTTTTGTTTGTAGGGGACTGACTTTTGTTGCACTCTTTTGAAACTTGCTCTGGTTTCTACTCTGTTGACTTCAAGAAATTTTCAATGAAGACCTCTCAACAGTCTCCATGTGCAGCACTGTACTTTTAGCGTGATTGAGCAAAGGGCAGTGGAAACAAGACTGTAGGCTTTTCTTTATAGAGAGAACCTCAAAGACTACTGACAGTTCTGGCAGCGTGCTGTGAGTTTGCTCTGATCGTTAATCGTTGGGGTTAATCTCCAGAACGTGACGTCTCCTTGTCTCTGACTGCCTAATTATCTTAATTAGAGACGGGCAATGAGCAGATAACCTCGGGGAGATAAAAGTAATCGACTTTGAATTACTGGACTAGCTCATGGATTCTGCAGGGAGTTGATGCAAAGACAATTGGATACATAAATCTGCAGGTTATAGCTGAGGGTCATAGCTGTGCTGTCGTGACAATGCAGCACAAACTTCATTTGAACTCATCAGAAACTGTCTGGATTGTTGAGTTGGCACTTCTTGCAGCCCTCACTTTGCATTTCTCACTATTTGCATTATTGACAACTGGAAGGCCGGACGAGGACGGATCAAACCTGACCCATATACAAAACGAACATCAAAAGCGAGCCCAACCAGACCCAACAACATGAATCGGGCTAACAGCCCTGTGCACACAATCAGCACCCATCATTTCTGGACTTGTAGCACAAAAAGGCCGTTCACGCCAGTATTTGTAAAGAAACAAAGGGCGTTCCATTAAAGTGGCTGACATGAATCATTGAAGATGTGCCTTCGACATCCAATACATGCGAGCTCAGGCGCCTTTCAAAGACTACCAGATTAGAGAATGTACAGGAACCTTGTTCCCTGTCTAACTATTGTAAAGATACAAACAGAATACAGAGGAAAAGGCCGTAGGAAATAATGTATGATCAATAAATACAGTAAGATACAGCTTACTGAGACCAGTGATAAACACAGAATCATATATTACTTCACTTTAAAAACTCCTCCATGAGGCCCTAGTGAAGGTTTCACCTAGAGGGGGGGTGAATAGGTGAAGGCTAATCTAATGGTCACTTATGATGAATGATGCAAATAATGTGGAAGCTAAAAGCAATTATGACCAAATTAAAACTTTTACACTAAACACTATGTATAACACAAGAGTGTTGCCGAATTCCCCGTGAAGGGCTCTGGACAAACTCCTCTAGATTCCCCTTAAATGGGTTGAGGTGCCGCGTTGACTCTCTTGGTTGAATACAAGTGTTAGCAACAATCCCACGCAAGTATATCAATTAAGCACACAATATATATCTAGCATATAAAGATGAACAATAAACACATGCAAGATATAAATAGACAAAGAGAGAGAGAGAGTGAGCAATCGCAAACACAAGGTATGTTTCGAGGTTCGAGCACACTTGCTCTACATCCCCGCCTTCGACACACGAAGGATTTCCACTATGCAAGATCCCAATGGATCTCTCCTCGGTGCCGCGCACCCTACAAGCCCTCGGACTCTCTAGTCCCGTACACACCGCAAGCCCACCGGCTCGCCGAGGACGCACCTCAAACACGAGTTCGTACCCAAACCCGAAAACACCAAGTCTCACTAGGACCCAAATAATCACGAGCACACTTGCCCGTCTCCTCAAAGAACAAAGAAAAGATCTTTGGTGATCACAACACTTTGATCACCTAAGCACTCTCACTACAACACACTATAGGATGTATAATCAATGGATAGCTCAAGTGTGGTGTGAGAAAAACAAGGATGTGAAAGGTGGAGGAAACTCAAAGACTTTCTTTTAAACACTCTTGATAAAACTTCCCTTTTGATTGAAGAATTAGCTCTCAAATATGTGGAGAAAACTCTTTTAAAAGACTGGAAAAACTAGCTCAAGGCTCTCCTCAAATTTTGTGGTAAAACAATGACAAGACCCCAATTTAAAGGCTGCCAGAAAACTAGCCGTTGGGATCTGTCAGTACTGCCGGTCGACCGGCCCGGTCGACCGCCAACGATCGGATTTCTGACCGTTGGAGCCACGGTCGACCGGTGCGGTCGACCGAAACTTTCCAGAGAGCACTGCTCTCTGGAGCGGTCGACCGTCACGGTCGACCGACCAACAGTACACACAGCCGTGCACATTTGTGCACGTCGGTCGACCGGGACCGGTCGACCGACTTCAGTGTTAGTCGACTTATAAGCTATATAAGTCGACTAGCCGAAGCCTGAAACAATTTTTCTGGGATAAAAATTTTGTTTTTTGGCTCAAATAAAATCTCATAAAATACATAAAAATCTACAAAAATAGTATACCAGTATACTTTGATATACAAACATGCTTGCACAAAATCAAGGCATGTTATAAAAGATTGGACTATTTTGTAACTTGGAAATATTTGGCCCATGATAAAAACTGTATTTTTCTAAAACATATTTTTCAAAACATATTTTTCCAAATCTTCATCAAATACAAAAACAAGATATACTTTTAAAAGCATAGTGTGTATGGATATGATCCACTAACACAATCATAATGAAATATCTATGTTTTTGTCAAAAAGCTCTAAACTGGGTTTTGGTTAAAAGATAAGTACATGAGAATCACCAATCCAAATAGGTATTTTTCCAAAAAGAAAAATCTTTGTAAACCAAAAAAAATCTTTTATGAAAACAATTAAATCAAGAGTGTGTGTGTGATATGAACTTGAGCAATCCACCAACTATCTATCCTTTACATTTTTAACTAAAACAAAAACAAAAATCTTATACCTAGACACAAGTCTTCATCTTCTTGAAGTCTTCACTTGAAGGCTTCTCATCTTCTTGACTTGGTCCAAACTTGATCCTAGAGCTAGACTCATCTTGAGTACTTGATGTGATCTTGATGCACAAGCTCTTGAATCAACCGTGCTAGCTTCAAAACTTGACTTTAAATCCTTTATTGAAGCTCCACACCTATTAAGATCTTGATCATAAATCTGTCACTAATTAAACACAAGATCATTAGTAAACATAACTTCATGAGTTGATCATCATCAAAACTAGGGTGATAGGCCTTTGGGCCAACAATCTCCCCCTTTTTGATGATGACAAAACTCATGAGGTTATATATGCATGGATTAAGTAAAGCTTCAAGGAAGCTCCCCTTAACTCATGCATAACACAAAATAATAAATATGGAAATGAAGAGCACATGACATGTATGCAATGTATGGAGATAAAACATGCAACAAGCATAAATCAAAATCTTTTTCTCCTATTTGCAATACAAAAACATATATGCATAAGTAACAAGGAAGACAAATACTTCTCCCCCTTAAGCAATGAAAACATGCATATAAACTCAAATACTTCTCCCCCTTTTTGTCAATCATCAACAAAGGGTTCAAAGTAAAATCAAATCAAACAATTTTTCTCCCCATTTTTGTCAAAAACAAAAAGATCAAGAAGGGGTAATACAATCAACAAATATATTTTTTTTTATTTAATTTTTCTTAGAAAATTTTTTGAAGTATCAGATCTTTTGTAAACAATCAAATTTTAAGATACCTAATTGAAAATAATCATTATCATAGAACATATTGATATCAATTGAAATTTACAAATATGAAGTTGAAGCATTTTCATATCAATGGTAAACATAATGATCAAAATTTTTTATTTTTCATCATAAACTTTGTGCTTTTTTTAAAATGTGAGCCAATTGAAAGTTAAGCACATGAAAATCATATATATGTATGAAATGAGTATACCAATTGACATTGATGCATACATATATAAGAAACAAAATATGAGTATATACAAAATAAGTTCATATTGATACCAATTAAAACGATTCAATGATACCAATTGATATAACAATAAGATCAAGTGTATATCTCATAACCTACCACCCTTGATATGCACAAGGTAAAAGATTTTCAATGAAGCATACAAGGCATAATCGCCCATCCATCTCCCATAGATGGTAGGGGTTTTCAAAATAAATTTGAAAATAAGCTTAGTTTGAAAAACTCTACCAAATGAAGAATAATTAACTAGTTAAAGATAAATTTTTTGAAAACCTAATTAAAGATCCTTCAAAACATGAAATCAAATATTTTTTTTATTAAAAAAATTTATATTTCAAGATATATGTATGTTTTGACAACACAATAAGTATACATACATATCTCTTAAACACAAATGAGTCCATATAAATAGATTTGCATTAAGGGCAAATGACTCAAGAGGTATACATGTATATCTTAAGTTTGGCAAAATACATATATACATGAAATGAAAAATACATGATCATAAATCAAATCCAAAAAGAGAATACAAGTTTAAAAATGTATGTATCATCAAAACCAAGCAATACAAGCACATTTCATGGGTTCAATAAGCATTCAAGCACAAATATAAATAGATTTATTTGTGGCCCACGATATGTACAAGTATAAATCCTAGTGTTGACAAAAACTAACATATAAACTAATATTCAAATCATGAAGCATCAAATTTTGAGAAAAATAGAATCATGTGTTAATCTCAAAAATTATTGAAGAACAAATAACTAGTATAAATTGTTTTTGAAAAACTAGTTAAAAAATCCTTCGAATATATCAAATCTTATGTTTTTCATAAACATAACTAGATACATAAAAATTTAAGCACTCATGGTCAATAACTCAAAAATGATTTTAACAAAGTGTGAGTGTTAAATGATCATGTAAATAGCATTTTTATGAAAATAGTCAAAGAAGCTCAAAGAGATCAAAAGTCACATTTAACAAAAACACGAAAAATCAAAACACTAATCTTCATGGTATATGTATGATCAATCCAATCCTAACAATACACATACATATCCCAAATCTAAAAGAGTCTATTAATGATGTTTGCATTAAGGCAGAGACTCACGGTATACATGTATATTTATTAGATTTGAATTTAAAAATACATATACATAAAGTAAAGCATAACGTAGGTAAAACATGTATAAAAGAGAATCATCAAAACTAGTCTATACATATGCATATAGTGGGTACAAATGAGCATGAAGTGCAAATATATATAAAACAAATGTAGCTCACTATTTGTACATGTATAATACAAGTTTTGATAAAAACTACATTTAAGCATGTTATTACCACATGAAGCACATAAAAACACAAAACATGAACATGCTATGAATATGATATATGTAAAAGGCATGTACAAAAAGTAGGAGTTTAGAAATTGTTACCAACTCCAAAGCTCCTAACATGGTGGTTGTCCCACCGAAACCTCCTTGATAGCGGTGCTCCAAATGTGTGTCCATCAAGTCCATTTGCATCCACTACCAAGGCACCAATTCTCTCACGTTTTGTGAGAGCCCTCACCTACATCACAAGCAAATGGTGGGGTTTTTGGTACCCATATTTTCTTGTAGGATCCACGGGGGTTAGCTTTGTTGTAAGGAACCAAAATCTTTTATTCTTAGCAAAATTAAAATGATCTAATCTATCATAACAATATTTTGCTAAATGGCCTTTGCGGCCACAATGTGTACATACGTACACCTTAGTATGCTTATGTGTAGGAGTGTGATCATGTTGTGCAACATAAGCAATGTATGGTTATGATGTGCATGAATGTGTGGAGTTTGTTTCTTTGAAAACATTGACTCCAACCTAGAATGATTGAAAGCACAAGAGTTCAAGGTTGAACTCAAACCATCCATTTTATTTTCCAAAACTTTTATCTCATTAGTGGTGACATGTAAAGCATGATGAGATAAAGAATCATTTTTCTTTTTCTTTTGTGAAACAAAATCTTTTTCTTTTTCAACAAATTTTCTTTTCAAAGTAATATTTTCTTGAAAAATAACTTCTTTGTTTTTTCACCAAATCAACTTTCTTTTTCAAAATAGTGTTTCCTTCACATAAATCATTCAATTTTGTAAGCAAGGAACATTCCTCATTTTTCAAATTTTTATTTTCTTTTTCTAAGCATGTCATTTTATTTTCTAATGAATCTTTTTCATTAAGCATGGCATCAAAATTCTTTTCAAATTATTGTTGTCTTTTTCTAAACATGCAATGTTAGATTTAAAAGAGTCTTGTTCTACATGCATGCAAGCAATATTCTTTTTCAAATTTTTATTTTCTTTCTTGAGCATGTCATATTTTTCAAGAATTGTTTGACAAAATGAAGTGAGCTCATCATATGACATGTCCTCATCATCGGATTCGGAGTTTACCTCAAGGGGGTTATCCCCTTGGACCATATAGCACACATTGGAGATGTCGCTTCCAACGTCCGAATCACTCCCCGCATAGTATTGATCTTTTTCGCCGAGGGAGATGAGGGTATTCCACACTACAAAAGCCGATTCAAAGTTAGAAACTCTAGATAAATAAACATCATCTAGGGTAGACTTTAAAGCATGAAGGGCTTTTGTATTAGCCTCAAAATTCTTACCATCTAAACAATATGCATTATTAGTAGTGGCAAGATAAACATGATAACCTAGGGCTTTGAGGTACAAGGACATCTTCACCTTCCATATATGGATGTTACAATGTCAAACATGGGTGGTAACATGAAGTCCATGGTGTGTGTATAAAAATATTGTGATTAGCCTAAAAATAAGGATCTTTTACTGTAGGTTGTTAGACCAAATCAGAGTACCAAGCTCTGATACCAATTGAAGGTTTCACCTAGAGGGGGGGTGAATAGGTGAAGGCTAATCTAATGGTCACTTAATGATGAATGATGCAAATAATGCGGAAGCTAAAAGCAAATATGACCAAATTAAAACTTTTACACTAAACACTATGTATAACACAAGAGTGTTGCCGAATTTCCCCCCGTGAAGGGCTCTGGACAAACTCCTCTAGATTCCCCTTAAATGGGTTGAGGTGCCGCGTTGGCTCTCTTGGTTGAATACAAGTGTTAGCAACAATCCCACGCAAGTATATCAATTAAGCACACAATATATATCTAGCATATAAAGATAAACAATAAACACATGCAAGATATAAAAGAGACAAAGAGAGAGAGAGAGAGTGAGCAATCGCAAACACAAGGGTATGTTTCGAGGTTCGAGCACACTTGCTCTACATCCCCGCCTTCGACACACGAAGGATTTCCACTATGCAAGATCCCAATGGATCTCTCCTCGGTGCCGCCACACCTACAAGCCCTCGGACTCTCTAGTCCCGTACACACCGCAAGCCCACCGGCTCGCCGAGGCCGCACCTCAAACACGAGTTCGCACCCGAACCCGAAAATACCAAGTCCTCACTAGGACCCAAACAATCACGAGCACACTTGCCCGTCTCCTCAAAGAACAAAGAAAAGATCTTTGGTGATCACAACACTTTGATCACCTAAAGCACTCTCACTACAATACACCTATAGGATGTATAATTAATGGATAGCTCAAGTGTGGTGTGAAGAAAACAAGGATGTGAAAGGTGGAGGAAAACTCAAAGACTTTCTTTTAAACACTCTTGATAAAACTTCCCTTTTGATTGGAAGAATTAGGTCTCAAATATGTGGAGAAAACTCTTTTAAAAGACTGGGAAAACTAGCTCAAGGCTCTCCTCAAATCTTGTGGTAAAACAATGACAAGACCCCCAATTTATAGGCTGCCAGAAAACTAGCCATTGGGATCTGTCAGTACTGCCGGTCGACCGGCCGGTCGACCGCCAACGGTCGGATTTCTGACCGTTGGAGCCACGGTCGACCGGTGCGGTCGACCGAACTTTCCAGAGAGCACTGCTCTCTGGAGCGGTCGACCGTCACGGTCGACCGACCACCAGTACACACAGCCGTCCACATTTGTGCACGTCGGTCGACCGGCCCGGTTGACCGACTTCAGTGTTAGTCGACTTATAAGCTATATAAGTCGACTAGCCGAAGCCTGAAACAATTTTTCTGGGATAAAAAATTGTCTTTTTGGCTCAAATAAAATCCCATAAAATACATAAAAATCTACAAAAATAGTTTAACCAATATACTTTGATATATAAACATGCTTGCACAAAATCAAGGCATGTTATAAAATTGGACTATTTTTGTAACTTGGAAATATTTGGCCCATGATAAAAACTGTATTTTTCTAAAACAATATTTTTCAAAACATATTTTTCCAAATCTTCATCAAATACAAAAACAAGATATACTTTTAAAGCATAGTGTGTATGGATATGATCCACTAACACAATCATAATGAAATATCTATGTTTTTGTCAAAAAGCTCTAAACTTGGTTTGGTTAAAAGATAAGTACATGAGAATCACCAAAATCCAAATAGGTATTTTTCCAAAAAGAAAAATCTTTTGTAAACCAAAAAAAAATCTTTTATGAAAACAATTAAATCAAGAGTGTGTGTGTGATATGAACTTGAGCAATCCACCAACTATCTATCCTTTACATTTTTAACTAAAACAAAAATAAAATCTTATACCTAGACACAAGTCTTCATCTTCTTGAAGTCTTCACTTGAAGGCTTCTCATCTTCTTGACTTGGTCCAAACTTAATCCATAGAGCTAGACTCATTTTGAGTACTTGATGTGATCTTGATGCACAAGCTCTTGAATCAACCGGTGCTAGCTTCAAAACTTGACTTTAAATCCTTTATTGAAGCTCCACACCTACTAAGATCTTGATCATAAATCTGTCACTAATTAAACACAAGATCATTAGTAAACATAACTTCATGAGTTGATCATCATCAAAACTAGGGTGATAGGCCTTTGGGCCAACACCTAGCATAGGGGTAAAGCATTAGAATTAGAAAGGTACATGGAGCACATACCATATGATGTTGAAATGATAGTGACAAAACTGTGAAATAATGGCTCAGCATCTGTGCGCCGGAGCAAATGCAAGGAATGTGTGGGTGAGAGATAAAAGATGGAGTTTTTTTTAACTCATTGGATATGGCCAAGAGAGAGAGGAGCATCGTAGGCGGTCTGCAAGGGCAAGGGATACAACATCAAGAACAGGTAGAGTGCGTATGGTGTGCACAACATGCACAAGGAGGAAACACTAGGCGGTCGACCGCTTGCTGACTGAGATTTAAACAGAGAGTTACATTGTTTTTTGTAGCTGAAAGATTGAACTAGCGTTTGACCGAGCTACGGATTTTGCAACTCGAGTTGGTTTCAGAGTTCTGTTTTGATGTGAATTTCGTATCCGATTTGATTTTCTTCAATTGGCTCTCTCCTCTGGCTATATAAGGAAGGTTTTTGCACTCTCGTTGGGATCAATTTTGTATCGATCAGCTGAATTGATTGTTGGAAGTTCTAGGGTTAATTTATTTATGAGAATTCTATGGCGAATTTGTGTAGATTCTCAATTTGGATCTCCGAATCAATTTGTAACCCTTGTAACTCTATTGGTTTGAATAAAATCTTCTCTTTTTTGCCCCGAGGACGTAGGCAAGTTGCCAAATCTCATTAAATCATTTGTTTCTAGTTTTCTCTTTCGTATTTTGGTTTGTGCATATTGGTTTCTGATTGACTCGACATTGGGAGCGCTGATCTTCGATGATCAATGTCATCGTTGTTTGTCGGAAAATTCCTTTGGATGGTGCAACAAGTGGTATCAGAGCTTTCTAGGTTCGGCGTGGGATCGTGTGTCGATTCCAGAGCATCGTGGTATGTTCGGCAGAGACCATGTGTCGATCTCGGAGCGGCTTTGGGACTATTTATGGGATTGTGTGTCGATCTCAGAACAACGTTTTGAATTTCTAATGAAATCCGATTTGGTGGAGTAGATCACTTCTGAAACTCGTCTAGGGTTTCATTTTGAGGTAAATGTTCTATCTTTATCTAGTTTGAATCTATTTCTGTTTGGTTTTCCTCATTGGGTTTGGCGTCTTTTAGAGAAGATATGACTGGAGTTAACCAGTCCATAGTGAAGACCATGAATATCCACCAATCGTAGAGTGATGTGGTAAAGTTTGATGGCACAAAAAATTAGAAGGTGCGTTGACCTGCAATTTGAAATTTGGTGAACGCTGTGTTCTGGACAAGAAGACAAAAATGAAATTTGGTACCACAGCTCACCGCTCAGAAGGTCTACTTGATTGTGTTCATATTGATATTTGGGGTCCTACCAAGACTGCATCATTTAGATGACATCGATAGTTTATCTCTTTTGTTAATAATTTATCTAGGCTTTGTTGGGTGTACACCATGTGATAATGATCTGAAGTCCTAGATATGTTGATGAAGTAAAATAATATGATGGAGAAAGAGACCGGTATGAAGATTAAGGTGCTCTAAATTGATAATGTTGGGGAGTACAAGGATCAATTCCTTCGATTTGGCCAGAACACTGGTATTGATATTCACTTCAAAATTGAAAAACATGAGGTGGCTAGGGAGATGAATCATTCTTTGCTGGAGAAGGTTCGGTGCTTATTGTCTAATGCACAATTAGACAAGTCATTTTGGGCTGAGACTTTGGAATATGCTAGCCATCTCATGAATAGATTGTCATCGACTACGATAGGAGGTAAAACTTTATTAGATATTTGGTCGGGTGGAGTTGTTCAAGATTATGGTTTGTTATGGGTATTTGGATACCGGCCTACTTCAAGGTCAAAGATGACAAGTTAAACCCGCAAGTAAAAAAATATTATTTTTGGTGTCAAGAGAAATATGAAAGTCTACAAGCTATGAGACTCTGAAAATAAGAAGATTGTATTGAACAAGCATGTCATGTTTGATGAGACTTCCTTGTTGAAGTATAACATCTCTCAGCAAGTGGAGAGGTTGAAGACTAAGGATGTATCATAACAGGTGGAGGTTGATGCTACTCCACCATCTCCAGTTGGTTCAGTATCAGTTGGGACCTCATAGGATATAACATCGTGTGGAGATCATGTTGTCGGTATTGGATGCTGAACAGGTTGAATTATTTGCAGTGAAAGAAATCAAGTTGAATCCATGAAAGTGATGAAGAATTATGAATCTCAAATTGGTGAGCTAGACAAGCACAAATTAAAGGCCATCTCCAGTTTGTTCGGTATCAGTTAGAACCTCAAAGGATATGACACCGTGTTGTCAGTATTGGATGCTAAACAGGTTGAACTATTTGCAATGAAAGAAATCAAGTTGAATTCACGAAAGTGAGTGAAGAAGTATGAATCTCAAATTAGTGAGCTAGACAAGTACAAATTGAAGGATGTTGCTCTCCATGATGGTATTGGTAAGAAAGTTCATATGACTCAGCTAATTGGGTTCGTTACTGTAGATTTGGAAACAATTGATTTGGTTGGTTGAGCTTGATGGAGCTCGTTTGGATGAATTACGTGTGACTTGATCCCGTTGGGCATAGGTACATAGGCAACCGTAATGACACAGCCAGTTGGATGAGTTGAAATCGTTGATTTACTGTGTTCTGCTTAGATTTGAAAAAATCTTCACTGAGCTGGAAAAATGTGGGAGAGAAGATAAAGATGGAGTTTTTTTAACACATTTGAGATGGCCAAGAGAGAGGAGCATCGGAGGCAGTCTACACACGGCAAAAGATGCATCAGCAAGAAGCACGAACAGAGCGCATATGGCTTGCATAATATGCACAAGAAGGAAACTCTAGGCCGTCGATCGAGTAATCGACCGCTGAACGAGTCTGAACCTGCACAAAAATAGGATTTTGAAAATGTGCTAGGTTGCTCAATGCTACCGCTATAGTAAGTGGCTATGAGGGTCATGATCCACAAGGAAGGACTGCGATAGAACCTTTTAAGTAATCTTTCTTTTAAGTTACTAAAACTGATTAAATCATTTTCTTCTTAGTTTTTAGAAAAGAAAAGTATAAATGTTAGAAGAGGGGAAGAAGAAGATGGGATAGTATTAGTGCTTTCAAAATAAAAGAAAGACTAAGTTAAAAAAAGAAGAAAGTGTATTAAGTGTGTTTCTAACCTAAAAAAGAAAGAAAGAAAGAACTAAAGAATACTTACCCTTTTGGCCGATTACTTGCCTTGGATCTTTGGTGACGGCTTACCTTACTTCAAAGGCGATCAGCATATAACTCATAAGATTGAATTTATTTCCCCGTCCATATTACATCATTAAGACGAACAAGCAAGAATGATACAAACACTTAGAGAAGGAATTCATCATCATGAGCTATCGGTGGCTCGTAAAGACAAAGCAATTTTGATGCTTCTAAATTCACTTGGATTAAATAATCAAACATAAAGTAAAAAGAAGAAAAATAAAACAAGAATGTAACTTTGATTGAAATAGAATAACAATAAAAGAAAGAAGAAAATTTACACTGGTGTCACTCTCAATACAACCTTCTTCTCTTTCTCTTATGAAACTTTTCTTTGATCTCTGTTACATGAAGAAAAATTGAAATTATATAAAAAACAAAAATCTAAGTTAAATTACAAGCCTAGACCTAATTCTAACTCTCTGCTAGAGTGGTGCCCTTTTTCCTCTGAATTTGCAGGTATTTATCGGAGAAATGAAGGGAGAAGGAACGTAACAAAGATAGAGGGAGCTTTGCCCCAGATTCAACTATAAAGGCGCGAAAATGCGAGCGATAATGCAGCGTTGATCGCATTTTCGCGGCCAGGATCTGACCTGTTGGCCAGATACAAAGGCTCGTGTACTTCGATTATTTGGATATCTCCTTTTATCCGTTTGATTTTTCAGTTTGCTCTCTAGATTTGATGATATCCTATTGATCTTCAAGTTAACTAAATGGATTAATAGAAATCCGCGTTTAACTATTTTCATTTGGTGTTATATTCTCCGATTTGCTCTGATCTTTAACTTATCTTCTGAACATTTGCCCCAATCCTTGATTTGAATTAATTCTGAATTTAATTGGGCTATTGGGCTCATTTTCTCTCCTTTTATATTAAACAAAACATGCACATCATTTAGAAAAAAATAATACTAAAAAGCATAATTTATTATACAATAAATATGTATGCAATATCAATGACTCATCACATCCCCCACACATATCTTTTACTCGTTTTCGAGCAAAACCTAATCTAATTCACTTTTTTAGGAATTACGGTTGCACTTAACACGTGCAATAAGCCGTTAAACCTCTAGATTACCCCTAGAGGATGAGTTTTTTTCTCATGAGGGTTTTCAGTGGATTACACCCACAAAATCTAAAAAGAATCTAAGAAATGTTAGTCTTTTTGGAAATTCTTTTTTAGGAGAGAGAAGAAATATTTGACAAACTTTTACAAAAACTTAAGTAATTTGTAAGCCATAAGTTCACCAAATTGTTCATTCCTAAGCTTAGTCTTTATTCAAAAACTTATAATCATTAAAGGTAAGGATTAAACCCGTGTTTCTCATCTAATCTATTATTTTACCCAAATCATACGCATCTTGTGACCGTTAAATTTTTGCTCAGAATTCTTCAACTCTAACTCTTATGTGTTTATATATATATATATAATATATATATATATATATATTATATATATATATATATATATATATATGAGAAAAATGTATGTCAGCCTGCAGCTGAGAGAACTCTCTCAGCCTGCGGTGACGTGGCTAAATTTTGTCACACCACTAACTTGCGGCCCGCTTATGGGAAGAAGTTAAATTACTAAATACCCCTTATGAAAAGCTACTCTTTCGGTAACTTTTCGTTATTGTTTATTATTATTTGCCCAAAAGGCAATTTTTGGAGCGAACGTTATCAGACTTGGCTTATTGTTTATAAATTACTTTTCCCCTTATTTCCTTACCTCTATTTGTCAGGTTTAGGTTCTCTTTTTCAGCCTGCGATTAACTTTTTTCAGAAAATATAAACTCTTTCCGAGCAATTTTTTCTCCAAAATATTTAATGTCGACGTCTGAGCAGTTTACTGGCGATCTAAATATGGAAGATATTGCATCTGGTTCTACTTTCTCTCAGAATATTGAAAATCTTGAAGGGTTGACATCTTTGCATGCCGATGAACAGGTTTTAATTGTTTCAATTTTTTAAAAACAATTTCTTAAATATTGAATTTTTCTCTTTAGTCTATGTGGTACTGCGACGTATAACACATGTTTTAAAGTTCAAAAATGCGACCGTATAATATTTGGTCGCAATCTTATTTGAAAATAATCTCCGGCTGTGAAATCTTTTTTTTTTTGGTATGCTTCTTAGGTCGCAGTCTTTAGTAAGGAGTAATATAGATTTTTTCACATACGTATAACTGCGACTTAGGTCGCAGTCTTTAATAAGGAGTAATATAGATTTCATCTTGTATTTAAAATTTTTTTTACTGCGACTTAGGTTGCAGTCTTTAGTAAGAAGTAATATAGATTTCTTCTCATACGGATAACTGCAACTTTGGTCTCAGTCTTTAGTAGAAAGTAATATAGATTTCATCTCTTATGCGACCTTGGTCGCAGTTATGTAACTTATATTTTAGACTACAGTGATATCTAAAAAATATTTATATATCTGTAATTCGTGTAATTGCTTTTTGTAGGATATGAATGCACATGGAGAAATGTCTGGAAGCTCAGATAAGTTTATAGGGAAACAGTTCCTGTCGGATATGGAAGCATACAATTTCTACAATTCTTTTGCAAGGAATAGAGGTTTTAGCGTGAGAAGAAAGGTACAGATAAGTCACAGAAGCCTCCTTATGAGATTATTTGCAGAAAATTTTTCTACAACAAGGAAGGTTTGAAGAAGTTGTGTGACAAAAGACAAGAGGGGCTTACAGTGCATCGTCGAATTGACACTAGAGTAGCTTGTCCTGCTGAGATGCATGTCCGTCTTCGTTTTATTTGACAGAAGATATTGGGTTATCACAAATTTGTTGATACTCATTCACATGAATTGTCAAGCCCGGATAAGGTACATCACCATTACTCTCACCAGACTCATCATTCAAAGATTAGCAGAAGCATTATGAGCAATCTTGTTGATGTGGGAATGCGGCCTTCAAATATTTCTCGCGTTGTGAATGCAATGAGCCAGGGAGAAGGCTGTGAAGAAGTGAGCCCGCAACAAGTTATTGATTTCACTCGTCAACGTAGAAATAACTGCGGTCATGAGTTTATTGCTATTATCAAATATTTTCAAGAGAAAGCTGAGACCGATCCAGAATTTTTCTTTTCAAGTGAAGTCGATAACGCGGGCACACTTAGAAGCATTTTTTGGGCTAATGTAAGAGCTATTTCCTCGTATCTGAGGTTCTGTGATGTGATCGTTTTTGACACAACATACAGAACTAATCACTTGAGCTTGCCATTTGCTCCATTCACTGGAGTAAATCATCACCGACAGTCAATTTTGTTCGGTTGTGCATTGCTTGCTGATGAGCAGAGGGATACTTTTGTTTGGCTATTCCAAAAATGGCTCAAGTGCATGCATGGAATTGAACCGAAGCTAATTATTACTGATCAGGATTCGCAGATTGGTGACGCCATCAGATTGTTTTCCTAACTTCTCGGCACCGTTATTGTTTCTGGCATGTGGGAAACATATTGCCGAGCAACAAATCCCAATGGCAAACAAGTATGGAGAAGATATGGTCTCCGATTTCCATGCTTGGTACACCTCCCGTGATATAAGCACTTGTGAGGAACGATGGCGTATGATGAATGAAAAATATCATTTAGAAGAAGAAGATGACAGTTGGTTGATGAAGATGTACAGGCTACGTGGACATTGGGTTAATACATATCTCAAGGATGTTTTCTGTGTTGGAATGATAACCAGTCAGAGGTTCGAGAGTATTAATTCCTTCTTTGATGGTTTTGTTAACGCAAACAAAACTAGTGGAATTTGTTCACCAATATGATAAAGCTGTTGCTGCCGTCGTCGTACATCTGAATCTCTTCAAGATTTTCGGGGTTTGAATTCTATGCCCAATTGTACATCGAATCCATATGAGATACAGGTTTCGAAGTTGTATATGCCGAAGATTTTTCAGTTGTTCCAAAAGGAATGGGCAGCTGTAATGACACTGTTTTCAGAAGAGGTGGAACATGACAAACCTGGATCAACATATTTGGTTGGTAATTTTTCAGAATCAAAAGACAGCTGGGAAAATGTCAGTTATGATAAGCGTGAGGAACTTCATGTTTCTTGTAGTTGCTCGTTTTTGAAACAGAGGGTATCCTATGTAGACATATTCTGTGTATTTTGTGGCGCAATCACGTTACACATATACCGGAATCATATATACTTCAGAGATGGAGGTTGGATACTCGTTATAAAAACGTTGCAATTGAAAATGGCATGAAGGCTTTTCTTAGTCAAGGCACTCCACGGACGGCTAGATTGTGGACAATTCGTTCAAAATTTAATGCAATTCTTGACATGGTTGCTGATTCTGATATCCATCTTTCAAAGTTGGAGGCAGTTTTGAAAAGTTTTGCCCAAGATACCACTAAAGAATACAGAGCCATGTCAGGAAATGATCATTCATCACAGCCTAAAACTGCGGTTGGTTCCAGTGGATCCGTTGTCGTACTGCGAGATGGTGAAGAATTGAATATACGTGATCCAATTGGTCCTGTACCAACCAAGGGAGGCCTAGAGCTGCATCCAGGCTTAAGTCTGATTTTGAAGATTCTATATATCATAAAGAAGTTAAGCATCGAAGATGTGGTAACTGCCAAGAGCTGGCCATTACAGGAGTGGTTGTCCGTTAATGGTATTACATGAAACCTGTTAATTATTTTTTAAATAATGATTTATCTTTAAAATTCTTACTATTTATTTTTTATTGGCAGAAGAAGTAGGTTTGGGTCGCCTCCATCTTGAAGGAACAAAGACTTCAATTTTTCATGAAGTGCGACTAGGGTCGCACAGTGTATAGAGATTAAGTCGCAGTCTGCCACTGGCGTGTCATTATAATCAGATTTATTATCATTCTTTGATTTCTACTGTATTATTTTTGTAAGTAGTTGTACTTTAAAGTTTTACTACTAGAAAATTCTCCTATATAGTTTAATTTTTTTGTATATAATGTAGTGAGAGACTTTGGTCGCAGTGTACATGGTTAATTGCGACCAAGGTCGTAGTGTTGTTATTGATAAGAGGGCCAGCAATTGCACTCTAGGGTCGCAGTACTTGGAATGCGACTTAGATCGCAGTACGTTAGGTAGGTGTTTTCTTTATATTAACATGCATAGCGACCAAGGTCGCAGTGTTGTTGTTGATTAAGACTAAAGACCAGCAACTGCGACCAGGTCGCTGTGTATTTTATTAAAACTGCGGCCAGCAACTGCGATCTAAGTCGCAAGCTTCATTTTAATATTTTATTCGGTTGAAATAATTTAATTATTAACTGCGACATTGGTCGTAGTATATAGCGTAAAATATTTAAAATTAAGTTTTGTAACAATTGTACAGCATTTCAACCAAGACATAGTAGTAAAACTGTAATTAACACAATTAAGCTTAGAAAACAGAGTTATATATATTTAAAAAAAAAAAAAAATACAAATTTTAAACTTCTAATCCTCGTCATCACCATCATAATCAGATTCATCGTCAATAGTATGACCGCTTTCGTCGTCCGTATCGCTTTCTGTCCCTTTCACCTCTTCAGCGACAATCTCCTCTTCGCTTTCTTCCTCTTCATGTATGTATTTTGGTTCACCAATGAACTCCCAGAACGGGTTGTCTGTATCAAACTTATCCTCTGACCCGTAGCGAGGCATATCTTCAGAACTATACATCCAATCATCATTAGATGATTGGCTTCTTTCCGGTGAAGACGGTGGAGAAGACATTTTTGAATCTAATTCCGAACAGTGAGAGTAACGAGTTTCAGCAAAAATAATTTAGTATGTTTATAATCCTGTCCTGATGACCCTTTATATACTTTTAATCCCGGAATTCCAAAAGATTTTAAGCTCTCTGACCACGTGAATATCTCCCAAATTTATTTTCTACCTTTTCCCAAAAATTGTATACTTCCTAGGTGACTGTTCAGTTATCCAAAACAGTTTAAAAGTTAATACACTATAACTTTAATTACTTTGAACTCCAAAACAGTTCATTATTGCGACCATAGTCGCATTGGGAACTGATAAATGATTAAGTAACTGCGACCATTATCGCTGACTCGATTAAAGTATCGCCGTATAAGGAAACGCTGTAACTCAAACAGGTCATTACTGCGACTTTGGTCGCAGTACAATTGCTGAACGCATGTTTGTTTCTAATATCAATACGCAATAGTAAAATCCAAGGTGTAACAATGTAGATTGGAAATAATCAATGGAACTTATAATAAATAAATGTACAGAAATGTTTATAAATTAAATCAATAAAACAAAAAATTATTTAATGAATTGCAATTGCAATTATTTTTACATTTATAAAATAAAAAATTGTGGTATATCAATAATTTGTCAACTGTCAGTCTTCAAATGTCATCTGTTTCTTCATCCCAACTCTTCTCTCTATCTGCAAGTATCATGTATGCAAGCTCACTTCTTAATCTCTGTACATCAGCATCCGTAACAGTATCAACAACTGCTGGACTACCAGACGCTATACTTTTCTTGTACTTGCATAAAAAAACTTAAACGAAAATAAATCTGAAAAAAATTTAAAACTATTAAAATACACAAACCCTAAAATTTTTGAAAATATCATTTTTGTAGTACCTTTTTTGACGGATGATTTCTTAGGCGCCATCAGTTGCAATATATTTTTTTTAAAAAACGGATCAAATTTCTGAAACAAAAGAACTAATTGGATCAGAATGATCGGGTGAAATTTTAGAGCTGTAAATTTTTTGAAAGGCAATTTTTTTTTACATAAGATAAAAAGTTGTGAGGGAGGGTATTTTCGGAAAATACAATGTTGAGGTGACTGACATTAAATGGGCGGGATTTTTCAGCTTTTTGTCCGCCAAAATTTAAGACAGATATGTGGCGGTGATGTTTGCCACGTCCGCCGGCTGAGAGAACTCTCTCAGCTTGCCGGCTGAGGTACAGTAACCCCTATATATATATATATATATATATATATATATATATATATATATATATATATATTATATATATATATATATATATATATATATATATATATATATATATGATATTCCTTAATTCTATTAGGCTTTCTAATTCACCCACGTAACGAGTCTTAGTCGGTGACTGATCAGTCACATATATTACATATACATTGTCACATTACCATACTTTTTATCTAATAAATCCTATTAATAAGTCTTATTCTTCTTTGTTAAATGTAGGCCCATTGCTAAAAGAAAGGAAAGAGAAACAAGCCCAAAAGCCCATCAAATTCTGATTTATTAGAATAAATTCAAAATCAAGGAATCAGGACAAATCTTGGCATATCAGAGAGGTTGAAAACTGGTTGAAATAAATCTTCCCAAATCAAGCGGTTGAAGCCAACAATCAAAGGCTGTTTCGTCAAATCCTGAGCTGAAACGAGAAAACCAGTAGAAATATGGGCGAATCAATAAACTGGGGAGTCCCACCATTTGGGTGTGGCCACCTGGCCACACCAGGGCCGCAGAAATGCGGCCAAGCCACATTTTCGCGGCTTGGTTATGATTGTTGGGGAAGCGTTTGCTCCCCCAATCTTCCTACGATCTCTCCCCTCTGGTTTTCCCTATAAATACCATTTTCAACTGAGAAGAAGAGAGCGAAGAATAGGATTAGAATTTTTGTTTATTCTTTAAGGCTTAGGCTCTTTGTTAGATAGTACAAAAGTTGTATCTTTGTTTTATAATTTGTAGTTCAATGTAAATACCAGTGAGAGAGAGGAATTGAGTGATTGTATTCTGAAGATTGAAGTGACATCAATACAAGGATCAAGCTACAATTTCTTCACTCATTTTACGGTATGTCGTGCTTTAGTTACTTGCATTATTCTTTGTCTTCTATGAGTAGCTAAATCAGTTTTCTACACTCACTATTACTCCTCTCTCTGACCCTCTTCTTTTCTAATGGTTTTGATGAAAAGACCCATGAATCATTTGCATGCCTAACTTAAGCCTTTCTTCTAGAAAGTTTTCTTGAAGGCACATGAGGATGGGTTTAGATTTTAAACTTATATTTCTTTCTTTTAAAAACATCTCTTGGACTTGTTTTTATTTCATACTTGAACTTCTTGATGATTTAACATTCAATTCGAGATGATTTCTTAAAGAAAAGAATTACTTTTCCAACCATCTTATGTGCTTTACTTAAAACTTTCTAAAATCAATCTTAAGTGTTTGCCTATGATCAAGTTGAGGCACTAAGAATTTCAATAGAAGAACATATCAATAAGTAGTGAGATAGTGAGCCCAGATTTTCTTCTTTAATAAAAAAACACAACATCACTTTTTAAACTTTATACAAAATTCACCTTTTCCAAAGCCTTCTCTAAATTTGTAACTTTTCTTTAATCATCTCCCTTCTCTCCATTTTCTTTTTCAACTTAAAGAAAGACACCAACTTCACTCTTTGTTATCTTACAAAAACACCGAAAAGCCTCTATCGCATTCCTCCTCGTGGACATGACCCGTTAGCCCAAAGCTACACGGTAATTCTCCTTGGTTTTTCATTTTACAATCAATTTTTGGCGCCATTGCCGGGGAGGGAACGGTGTATTTTTTTTTTTAACAAGTTTGGTGTTTTGTTTCAGGGACGTCAAGATTCAGATTTAGCATTCAAACTTTACAGGAGAAGACTTGCTATTCTGTGCCCCTACTCTCGAAAGTAGGAAACAAAATTAAAACTTTTTTTTGCAGGACATATTGCTTGCAAAAAAATTAAGTTTATGTGCGTTATATTCTTTCTATATCTGCTATCCACCATCCCTGTTTTAATCTAATAGTATTTGAGTGATTGTTAATTGCTTAAAAAACGTTTAGACTTGCATTATAGGCATTTGTCTAATTACGTTTATTTTACAATTACTGCTGAAGAGAGCTGGAGACAAGGTACGTATGCATAGCATATAGTTTAGAAAATATTCTTGGGTGATATTTGCTTTTTGAATGCTACTTTTCTATATTTTGCACACTTTGCACAATTAATTCTAAGGGCAAAACCCAATTTAAGATAAGGTGGGGAAGTCATTACCCTGCCTTAGCCCACAAACTATCTCCAAGCACGCACAACCTAAGCTTTTTTTTAAGTAAAATCTAATAGACGTTGGCCTTAGGGACATCCCGAACTCACTAGGAGATTATCCTAAGGGGGAAGGTGTTGAAATTTGACTCCTGCCAAATCAGTGTCTAGGAAAGAGATTGAGGGGCGAAACCCCGAAGGCTGGTGGTTTGGCTTAATTAGGCCCGTCGCTTTTGCGTGGATACCTCTAACCAATCTTGCCCTGACCTGGTTGATTAGCTTGTGGTCAAAGTCTACATTATATCTCCTGTGGACAATCAACCAGTTAGGAGTTATCTAGGTCAAGGTTACCTTAGACTAGGCTTGGTTGATTACTCTTGTTGACTATTGGTAAACTTGTTTCTGATTGTGATTGTGTTTGTGTATGCAAGTGTGGTCAAGAGACCCTAATTCATCTAGGTTGACTAGAAACACATCACCACCCAAGTTTGAACGAAGACCAGATCCGGTTATGGCTCAACCAATATCATTGCAGGATAGGTTCTATCCAATTAGAACCTCACTTTCATCTTGCATCCAACTTCCATCGGTTGGTGAATACAATTTTGAGCTCAAGCCTCAATTCATCAACACACTCTCAAAGTTTCACGACTTAGAGTCTGAAGATGCTTACTTCTTCATAAGAGAATTTGAGAAAGTATGTCTAATGATGAAAATCTCACACCTTGTAGATGATGCTATTAGGTTGAGATTTGTTCCTTTCGCTCTTAAGGACCTAGCCAAGAAATGGCTTTACAGCTTAGCGGCCGGCTCTATCACATCTTGGGATGGTTTCATCAAGGCCTTCTTGAAGAAATTCTATCCAATTCATAAGACCGCTCTCATTAGGAAGAACATCATGCAATTCAAGTAAGAATCTAGTGAACCGTTTTGGAGGTACTTTGAACGTTTTAAAGACCTCCTTGTCCAATGTCCTCATCATGGAATAGAGAAATGGAGACAATGCCAAATTCTTTATGAAGGTTTAGACTATTCTACCAAAACCCTCTTAGAAAGTATGTGCCAAGGGGGATTCTTGCAGAAGGATGAAAATGAAGGATGAGATCTATATGAAAACCTAGCTGAAAAGACCATCCATGGGAACCTACTACTGAAACCTCTAGGAATCCAAACTCCATATCTTCAAAAGGAGGTCTCCATTCTATTGAATCATCCATAGCTAATGAGACTAAGTTAGCTAACCTAGTAAGAAGACTGGAAGCTTTAGAAACTAAGGAACCAAGTCCAGTCAATCAAGTCAGCCCAAACCAATTTTCAACTCCGGGCTGTACTTACTGTCAAGCCATGAATCATGTGTTTGAGGAGTGCCTTGTGTTTTAGGCACAGCAATAATACCCTGAACCGATGAGTGCGGCCTTTTCAAGGCCGAACAATAACCCTTGCGCACCAACGTATAATCCTGGCTGGAGAAATCACCCTAATTTCTCATGGAGCCAAAATAACAATGACCACTCACGGTCAAATCATGTAAGCCACTTCCATCATGCTAATAATTCTTCCAATCATCAACCCAACTTTTCTAATTTTCACAATAATTCTCCCAACAATCCACCTAACTTTTCAAACTATCAACAAAACTTTCCTCACCAAGCTCCACAATCTTCCTTCGAGAATCCTCAACTAGAAAGGAGAATGACCGACTTTGAGAGAAACATGAAAGATATATGAAAAACTAAGATTCTCTCATTTAAACTATACAGAGGTTAGAGGTTCAAATGAGCCAGCTAGCTACTCCACAGAATGAGAGACAGAAGGGTACCTTGCTTAGTCAGCCCATAACGAATCCTAGGAATTCTCAACAAGCTCATTTGGCTGAGGATCAATCAATGAATCAATGTAATGCTGTTCATACATTGAGGTCGGGAAGAAAGTTGATAACCAAGTGTCAATACCATCTAATCCCATTCACCACAACCAAAATCAAGCATCCACCTCATCTAATCCAAACCTTCCAAATTTGACGAATCTGAAAAAGATAAGTCAACCAGTCAGGTGCACCAGCCTATAGTACCATTTCCTAATAGGCTGAAAAACAACAAGAAAAATCCACACATGGACAAGATAATTGAGATATTTAATCAAGTGAAGATAAATGTGCCACTTCTTGATGCCATCCAACAAGTCCCATCCTATGCTAAGTTTCTTAAGGACATGTGCACCAAGAAGAGAAAGACTAATGTACCTAAAAAAGTGTTCTTAGCCACTAATATTAGTGAGCTACTATCGGGTTCAATCCCTGATAAGTATAAGGATCCAGGTAGTCCCACTATTGCATGCACAATAGGACAAGCCGAGATTAGTCGTGCACTTCTTGACTTGGGGGCAAGTATCAACTTGCTTCCATTATCAGTTTTCAATAACTCGGGTTAGGCGATCTTAGTCCAACTCGAGTCACTATCCAACTGGCTGACCGTTCAGTAAAAGTTTCAAAAAGGGAGATTAATGATGTCCTTATCCGAGTCGGGGAGCTCATTTACCCTGTCGATTTCATAGTTCTAAAGACACAACCTGTGTCCAATCATAGGGTCAAACTCCTGTTATCCTAGGGCGACCATTCCTTGCTACTGCCAATGCCATCATTAATTGTAGGAATGGGTCCATAAGGTTAACCTTTGGGGACATGACTAGAGAAGTCAATGTTTTCAACCTAGGGAAACAACCACGTGATGTTGAGGACCAAACATTTGAAGTCAACCTCATTGATAACTTAACAAGTGAACATGGGGAAGAATTGAAATTAGAAACTGAGTGTGACTTTGGGTCAGAGTCTGATGACTTTAATCTTGATCAGGTTATAGATTCTGATGTGAATTGGGCCTCAACCCTATTTCACCAATAATGGAGCCAACAAATTTGACTAGTCCTTCCAGTGAGCCTTCCTCTTCCTTAGAATTGAAAGCCTTACATGCGCATCTCAAGTACGTCTATCTAGGCGAACAAGAGACATTTCCTGTCATCATTGCCTCCCATTTAAATGACGAGGAAGAAGAAGATCTTAAAGTAATTCTAAGAAAACATAGGGAAGCCATTGGTTGGATTATGACTGATATAAAGGGATTAAGTCCAACCATCGTTCAACATCGCATTCATCTCAATGAAGATGCCACACCTAAAAGAGACCCGCAGCGTAGGTTAAACCCTATAATGCAAGAGGCTGTTCATGCTGAAATTGTAAAACTCTTAGACAATGAGATAATTTATCCCATTTCTGATAGCCAATGGGTCAGTCCTGTCCACGCGGTTCCAAAGAAATCCGGCTTCACCATAGTGGAAAACGAGAACAATGAGTTGGTCCAAACTCGACTTTTCACGAAGATCTGAGTTTGCATTGACTATAGGAAGCTTAATGCTGCAACTCGTAAGGACCAATTTTCACTTCCCTCATTGATCAAATGAATGAACGATTGGCGGGCCACGAGTATTACTGTTTCTTAGATGATTACTCGGGGTATAATCAGATTCCTATTGCTCCTGAGGACCAAGAAAAGACTATGTTCACATGTCCATTTGGGACATTTGCTTATAGTCTAATGCCTTTCGGCTTGTGCAATGCCCTTGCAACATTTCAACGTTGCATGTTGAGTCTTTTCTCTGATATAGTAGAACGAATCTTAGAGATTTTTATGGATGATTTCTCCATCTACGGAGATTCATTCACTCAATGTCTCCACCATTTAGAACTTGTCCTCCAACGCCGTGCTGAGAAAAATCTGACACTGAACTGGGAGAAATGCCACTTCGTGATAGAACATGAAATTGTCTTGGGTCAAGAAATCTCCAAGAAAGGAATCGAAGTGGATAGAGTCAAAATTGAGGTTATTGCAAAGCTTCTCATGCCCAAATGCGTTAAGGATATTAGATCCTTCTTAGGACACACCAATTTTTACCGAAAATTTATCAAGAATTTTAGTAAGAGCAAGGCCCTTGACTATTCTGTTAGCTAAGGACGTGTCCTTCACTTTCGATGCTGAATGTATGAATTCTTAGGAGAAGCTTAAGAGAGAGCTTATTTCTGCACCAACAATATCTGCACTGGATTGGTCTAAGCCGTTCGAAATTATGTGCGATGCTTCCGATTTTGTCATAGGTGCTGTCCTAGGACAACACATTGATAACAAGCAGCACGTGATTTACTATTCTAGTAGGACCCTCAACAATGCTCAATTGAACTACACTACGACTGAGAAGGAATTCTTAGCAGTAGTGTTTGCCTTAGAGAAATTTCGTCCCTACCTAATAGGGTCCAAAACTACCATTTTCACCGATCATTCTGCGCTTAGGTACCTTATGATGAAGAAGGATGCCAAGGCCCGACTCATTCGTTGGATCCTCCTTCTTCAAGAATTCGATCTCGAGATACGAGACAAGAAAGGCGTAGAAAATGTTATTGCTGACCATCTCTCACGAATCCCTTATTCTCCATGCAACAAATTACCCATTAATGAGGATTTTCCTGATGAAAATATCTTAGCTATCTTTAGGGAACCTTAGTTTGCTGATATAGTGAATTACTTAGTCACAAATCAAACTCCGTCTCATTGGTCCAAAAACGATATATACCGGTTCTTATCCCACGTCCGGTATTTCCTTTGGGAGGAACCGTATCTTTTTAAGTACTGTTCTGATCAAATTATAAGGAGATGCATTCCCGATGAGGAGGTTAAGAGTGTTCTATCCTTTGTCACGAACTTGCACGCGGTGGATACTTTGATCCTCGCAAGATGGCTGAAAAAGTGCTACAAAGCGGGTTCTATTGGCCCACTTTGTTCAAAGATGCTTATGAATTTTGCAAGACGTGCCCTAGATGCCAAATGGTAGGAAGGATCTCAAAATGAAATATGAAGCCCCTCAACCCAATTCTAGAAATAGAACTCTTTGATGTCTGGGGCATCGACTTTATGGGTCTATTTCCTAATTCATTTGAAAACCAATACATATTGGTTGCTATAGATTATGTCTCCAAGTGGGTAGAAGCCATTCCTAGTAAAACTAATGATAACAAAGTTGTCATAAAGTTTTTGAAAGAGAACATTTTTTCACGCTTCGGAACCCCGCGTGCTATCATCAGTGATAATGGCACTCACTTTTGCAATAGATCCTTTGAAGCTCTTATGCGAAAGTATGCCATAACTCACAAGTTGTCCACACCTTATCATCCTCAAACCAGTAGGTAGGTTGAGGTTTCCAATAGACAAGTCAAGCTTATCTTGGAGAAAACTGTGAACCAAAACGGAAAGATTGGTCCATCAAACTTGTAGATGCCCTATGGGCCTACAGGACCACTTTCAAGACGATTCTAGGGATGTCTCCTTATAGATTAGTCTATGGTAAAGCTTGTTACCTGCCCGTTAAGTTAGAGCACCGGGCCTTATGGGCAATCAAGCAGTTGAATTTCAACTTGACTAAGGCCGGTGACCTTCAGAAATTACAAATTTTCGAATTAGAGGAGTTAAGAAATGAGGCCTCTGAAAATGTTAGGATCTCTAAAGATAGAGTTAAGATTTTTCATGATAAACACATCATAAGAAAAACCTTTGTCCCTGGACAAAAAGTCTTACTCTATAATTTTAGGCTTCATCTTTTTTCAGGAAAAATAAAGTCAAGATGGACTGGGCCATTCGTTGTAAAAATCGTGTTTCCACACGGCGTAGTAGAGATCAGTGACCCCAAGAATGAAAATGACTTTAAGGTAAATGGTCAACGCCTTAAACCTTTCTTGGAATCGGTGCCGGTAAATGAAATGGCTATGGGTCTTTTTGACCCAGTGTATCGGTAACTTTCCTCTTTTCCATTTTATTTCTTGCATCTATACATTTCTTTCATACATTGGGGACAATGCATGAGATAAGTGTGGGGGAGGGTTCTAACATGACTAATATAATATAAAAAAAGAAGAAAACAAAGAAAAAAATATATATAAAAAAATAAAAAATAAAAGAATAAAAACTTTTTGAAAGGTAAGAACAATATTTTGATATAATTTTTGTGAGAAATTAAGTCAATTTTAAGGAATAGGAAAATCATTATTAGGATTTCTTACACTTGGTCAAAATAAGATGACTTGTTTGATTTTTAGGGTTAGGAAGAAAATTTGTGAATGTAATTTAGTCTTGATCTTTACCTTGATGAAATATGCACACTTTATACACTTACACACTTAGGGTTCAAAAATAAAGACTCTTATGCCTTATAAAATATATATATATATATATATGTATAAAAAAATAAACAAATCTAATTATTGATTAGCTAGGTGCTTTGGCCTAAGTAAGCCTTGGTATTTATGCAAAAGATAATTAGATAAGTTTGAGAAATGATATATATATAAATCCTCTGATTAAGCTGGGTATTTGTGCCTAATGAAGCATAAGTATTCATGCCTAAAAGGGGTATATTTTATAAATAAAAACCTTTAGTTTCGTGGCCTTGTCTGCTCGAGTGTTTAAGTCCTTAGGGGTGTTTTCTCACCTGGTGCTCTAAAACTTTCCAATTTGGGTGTCACTGACTAAAGGCTCGTTATATGGGCAGATTAGAAAGCCTAATGGAATTGAGGAATGATTGGCAAAATGCAAGCACAAGAATAAGTAAAAAGAGTGTGGGTCGATTTGCTGCTTTTGCGATTCTTCCGTAGTAGCAAAGTGGCTATACGGGTCGTATCCACAAGGAGGGAGAGCGATTGATGCGGCTTTTATGTTCAAGAAAAGAGAATGATCTTTGTTTCAAAAGAATTGAAAATGAAAACAAGTTTGTTCCAAGAATAGATTGAATTGGTTTGTTGGTTTGTAAAAAGTGGATTTTTCTTAATGGTAAAAGCGCATGGCTAACTTTCTACTAATCGCTCCCACTAATCCCTAAATTCTTGAAGATGTAGCCTCACGATGGATCATAGGCAAGTATACCCCTTATGCATAGGAACTATTCACGTGAAAATCGAGCGAAAGTTCTTCCTATAACTTAGCTTAACACGGTAAAAACTTGGACCTTCCCTTATCAAGATCCAATTGAAGGCGAGCATACGGGAAGACACAAATGCACTAATGGTATCAGCAAAATTAAAAGAAAAATTTCTAACTTACAAAAATAAGTAAAGTACATAACCCATAGATCATCAAAAACCCATTAAGCATGAAATATAAGAAGGTAAATACTTGAATGTAAGTTAGAGTTAGAACCCTCATCTTAAGATGTCATAGCTCTCATTTGCACAAGGCTTGTTTGACACTATTGACTCATGTGGGTTTCCAATCAAGTGTTAGAGATTAGTGGGTTAGTAGTTAGTTAGCCATGCTATGGAGGAGTTAGTTACACATGGTTGAAAAAGAAACAACAAAAGAGATGAGGTAAAGAGAGGGAGTTACACTACAAGAAAACAAAAGAAAAGAAGTGAAGAGAAAGAAAGTTACACTATAACAAGGAACAACAAAAGAAAGAAGTAAAGAGAAATGAGTTTATACTACAACAAGGAAGTAAAAGCAAATAAAAAGCACAAGTAAATTGAAAGAAGAAAGAGAGTAGTTACTTGTATTATCTTGTCACCTTCAAATACAACCTTTACACACTCTCTCTTTCACTTTAATGGCTAAAACTAAAACTAGAAGAACAACAACAACAATAACTACAACTCCAAAATCAAACTAACATAAAGATCCTAAACCTCTGGATATCTCTTCCTTCAGACCTCAGGGGGGTATTTATAGGCACCAGGAGAAAGGGGGCCACGTGGGTGACCTGTGGCCCGAAGCGCAGGCGCGCGCGCCAAAGGACCTGCCAGGGCGGCGCGCGCCTAGCTTCAGGCAACACGTCGCTCAGTCTATCTTCTGATGCCTGGATCTCTTGGATTCGGGATTTGACGCCCTGGACTGACAAAATCTTCACTCTAAGTCAATGGCTATTAGGTAGGCCTTTAATCATCCATTAAATGGTGATTTAGGTCTTCTTCTTCATTTGCACACCATGGACCTAGGATCAAGAAAGCAAAGCTTTATTAGCAGAATTTTACATCAAATAACTATGCGGATATGATAAAATTATGCAGAATTAGAGACTAATCACACCCCCACACTTATCTTTTTGCTCGTCCCGAGCAAAACAAAAAAGAAAATTATTACACCACTTTCACAGGTGACGCGATTGCACTGAGCATGTGCAACAAGCCTTTAAGCCTCAAGGTTTTTCTTAGAGGAGGAGTATTGTCTCCTGAGGGTTTTCAGCGGATTGCACCCACAAAATCCAGTTAAGTAAGGAAAAGCAGTTAGTTGTTAGCAAAATTCTGTCTTGAAAAAGAACTTTCAATTATCTAAGTAAAAATGACCGAATGATGTAAGAATTAGGTTTAACCCTCATAAGTCCTCCTATATTTTAACCTTCATAAAAGAAGAAACTATGATTTTTTTTTAAATTTAGAAAGGATCTTGTACTTCTAACTTATTTTGTTATTTTGCTTTAGATAGATATTTATAATGTGTAAGTGTGATGTGCTTGGGATTTTCAACTCAACTTTGAATATCATTTAATTTTATTAACATATATTTATTATTCTTGGTTTCATTAGGCTTTCTACTTCACTTATGTAACACATATCAAACTGATGACTCCCAAACCAGATGATTTTAGGGTACCAGGTGGAAAAATACCCTTCAGGTTAAATATGCAATTAGAGTAAGCCACGAAATCAAGATTTACTTATTTATATAGATATATTTTTCTTTTCTCGCTCTTTTTTTTTTGGCGTGAGTAATAATGCTTCTTGAGGCACAATTATCCAGCATTTTTTTCAGAGTTGTGTCTCTAAATCCCAAACATGTGTGTGTAGTTTATACATATTCTACTAAGACTAAATAAAAGGTATGAGTTATTTTCCTTATCCCTCCTAACTTTTTAGTCAAACCAATCTTTCTTATTTATTTAGGCAAAAATAAAGATTCATTAATAAGGTTCCCTTAATTCTTACAATCTTTTGGTATTTTTATAAAGAGTATGAAATTTCTTTTCAATCTAGATTTTTTTTTTGTTTTGAAAGAGAAGTAAAAGAATAAAAGGAAAAAGAAAAAGTGTTAGCACCCCCCACACCTATCAATGCATTGTCCTCAATGATGTATATATAAATGCGAATGCAATAAAAAGGATGAAGAAATGATGTCACCATCTTCGTGGACTCGGGCTGGCCAAGTGCGAATAGGCTAAAAAGAAAATGTCAAAAAAAATGTAGAAGAGGTAATAATATAAACAAATATTATTTTTATATTTTTTTATTTTTATCTTTTTTTTATTTTAGTTGCGGTGGTTAGGCGTATGACGGGGCAAAACGAGTCAGCACACTATCATTCGGAGTCATAGGCTCAGTGGTCAAGAAGGGCTTCAGTCTTTACCCATTCATTTTAAATTCCATGTTGTTCTTAGGATCTACAATAATTACAGCACTATGTGGAAAAACGGTGCGCACGATGAACGGTCCAGACCAACGAGTCTTCAGCTTTCTCGCAAAAATATAAAGCCTTGAATTGTACAACAGAACCTTGTCTTCCGGTGTTAAGTTTTTTCGGGTTATGATTTGGTCATGAAAAAGTTTAGTCTTGCTTTTGGTGATCCGAGCATTCTCTTAGGCTCCATTCCGTATCTCCTCTAATTCTGAAATCTGTAGTCTCCTAAGTTCACCGGCTTTGGTCAGATAAAAATTGAGTTGCTTAATGACCCATATAGGGCACGATGTTCTAATTCGACTGGCAGATGATAGGCTTTTCTGAATATGATTCTGTAAGGAGACATCGTACGGTAAGCCCACAATACATCATTGAGTTTGACCGACCAATCCTTTCGATTTTGTCTGACAGTCTTTTCCAGAATGAGCTTGATCTATCGATTGGTGACTTCGACCTGCCCATTTGTCTGGGGATGATACGGAGTTGACAACTTGTGATTGATGGAATATTTTCCCATTAGAGCTTCAAAAACTCTGTTGCAGAAATGCGATCCATTATCACTAATTATCGCTCTAGGGGTGTCAAATCAGGAGAAGATGTTTTCTTTGAGAAATTTGACAACCACTTTGTTGTCATTGATCTTAGTTGACACAGCTTCTACCCACTTAGAGACATAATCTACATCAACCAAAATGAACTGATTGCCGAAGGAATTAGGGAATGGCCCCATGAAGTCGATACCCCAAACATTAAAAATTTCAACTTCAAGGATCGGGTTCAGGGACATGATGTCTCTTCTTGAAATTTTCCCAATTTTCTGACAATTTGCGCATGACTTGCAAAAATGATATAAGTCTTTGAACAAAGTGGGCCAGTAAAACCCACTTTGTAGAACCTTCTCTGCAGTCTTACAGAGACCGAAGTATCCTCTGCATGCAAGTTCATGGCTGAGCATACTCCTCTGTTCTTCCTCTGATATGCATCGTCTGATAATTTGGTCGGAACAATAATTAAAAGATACGGTTCTTCCCAGAAGAAGTACCGTACTTGGGCAAAGAAGCGGTATTGGTCTTGCTTTGTCTAGTCAGCGGGTAATTGTCCAGTGGCCAGATAATTAACAATGTCCGCATACCAGGGTTCCTTAAGAATGGCCAAGATGTGCTCGTCTGGGAAATCCTCGCTGATTGGGGCTTGTATGATTGGTGCGTTCGGAATTCGCGAGAGATGATCAGCGACCACATTTTCGATACCTCATTTATCCTGAATTTCTAAGTCAAATTCTTGAAGCAAAAGGATCCACCAAATCAATCGGGCTTTTGCTTCCTTCTTGGTCATGAGGTATTTCAGAGCCGAGTGATCCATGAAAATCACCATCTTTGATCCTAACAAGTAGGGTCAGAACTTCTCTAACGCAAAGACAACGGCCAAAAATTTTTTCTCAGTCGTTGTATAGTTCTGTTGGGCGTCATTCAAGGTTCTACTCGAGTAATAAATCACGTGCTGCCTATTGTCGATGCGCTGTCCTAGAACAGCGCCAATAGCAAAATCAGATACATCACACATGATTTTAAACGGCTGGGCCCAATTAGGAGCAGAAATGATAGGCGCAAAAATAAGTTCTTGCTTAAGGTTCCCCCATGACTTGAAACATTCATCGTTAAAATCAAAGGGCATGTCCTTAGAGAGTAGGTTGGTTAAGGGCCTAGCGATTTTGCTAAAAACCTTAATAAACCGTCGGTAGAACCCAGCATGCCCTAGAAAGGATCTAATATCCTTGATGCTTTTGGGTGGTGGAAGCTTAGCAATCACTTCTACTTTAGCCTTGTCTACTTCAATGCCTCTCCTAGAAATCTCATGGCCTAAGACAATCCCCTGTCTCACCATGAAGTGACATTTCTCCTAGTTTAGAGTTAGGTTCTTCTCCTTGCATCTTTGCAGCACTAACTCTAGGTGATGAAGAACTGGTCAAATGAATCTCCGTAGATGGAGAAGTCATCCATGAAAATCTCAAGAAAACGTTCAACCATGTTAGGGAACAAACTAAGCATGCACCTTTGGAATGTTGCGGGAGCATTGCACAATCCAAAAGACATGCGCCGATAAGCAAAGGTTCCGAACGGGCAAGTAAACGTGGTCTTTTCCTGGTCTTCTGCAGCAATGGGGATTTGGTTATATCCCGAGTACCCATCTAGGAAGTAATAGTAGTCATGTCCAGGCAATCGTTCCAGCATTTGGTCGATGAAGGGTAGTGGGAAGTAGTCTTTACGGGTGGTTGCATTCAACTTCCTATAATCAATACAGACACGAACCTAGGTGAGCAGTCTTTTCTGTACCAACTCTTTTTGCTCATTTTCAACTACCGTAAAGCCAACTTTCTTCGGGACAGTATGAACAGGGTTAACCTATTGACTATCTAAAATGGGATAAATTATCCCATTATCTAATTGTTTTAAAAATTCTACTTTAAGTACTTCTTGCATGAGAGGGTTAAGCCTGCGTTGTGGGTCCCTCCTGGGGGTTGCTTCATCGACTAAATGGATTCTATTTTGCTCTATGGATGGACTTATCCCTTTGATGTTCTTCATCGTCCATCCAATGGCTTCCCTATATCTTTTCAGAATAAACATTAAATTGTCCTCTTATTACTCAGTCAAGTGGGATGCTATGATGACTGGCAAGGTGTCCTTTCCACCCAAGTAGGTGTACTTGAGGTATTCAGGTAAGGCTTTTAGCTCTAGGAAAGGTGTTGCTTCATTGGATGCAATCTCCGGGCTTTCAATCCTATGATGAGGTACACTTGGACTTGATGCCCAATCCACTGCTGAATCTATGATCTGGTCTAGATTAAAATCCTCTACCTCTAGATCAAACTCTGTCTCTATTTCTATTTTCATGTTTTCCTCATGCTCACTGGTCAGATTTCAATAGAATTGACCTCAAATGTCTGATCATTGACATCCCTAGGTTGTCTTCCAAGATTGAAGACATTGACTTCCTTCATCATGTCTCCAAAGGTCAATCGCATGGACCCGTTCCTACAGTTGATTATGGCATTGGCTGTAGCAAGGTACGGGCGCCCTAACGTGACTGGAGTTTGAGACCTTAGATTGGATACAGGTTAGGTCCAAGCACAATGAAGTCAACCGGGTAGATGAAATCCCCGACCCAGATAAGGACGTCTGTGATTTCTCCCTTTGAGATCTTCACAGATCGGTCAGCTAGCTGAATGGTGACTCGAGTTGGGCTTAGCTCGCCCAACCCAAGTTGCTGGTATACTGAGAAAGGTAGCAAGTTGATACTTGCTCCCAGGTCAAGAAGTGCTCTATTGATTTCGGTCTATCCTATTGATTGAAGCTAAACCTGCACAAAAAATACGGATTTTTAGATCTTATAATAAAAACGTGCAAGTGCTCAATACTTCCGCTATAGCAAGTGGCTAATGCGGGTCGTGATCCACAAGGAGGGTTTGCGATGGAAGCGATTACAGTTTTATTGAAATCGTTATCAAAACTAAGCGAAGGTTCTTCTCTGTTTTTAAAATTAAGAAAAAGAAAAAAAAGTTATAGTTAAAGTTAGAAGAAAGCGAGAGATGAAGAAGGTGGAAAATCAGAAAACAATAAAAAGCGACTATGTACAAATGAAGTGGAGGAAAAGATCGAAAACGATTGGGAAGAAGTGGTGAAAGAAATCGTGTTGGCGATCTATACTATAGCGATAAAAGAAAAGAAAGAAAGTTAAGAATTACTTACCTAGTTTGGTGATGACTTACTTGGAAACCTTTTTGCAAGTTCTACCTTTTTGCTTCGGAGGCGTTCAACGCATAGATCATAAACTCGAACTCGGTCCCCGTGCATATTATATCGTCAAGCATAAGAAGAACGAAGTGATGCGAGCTTGGAAGAGGAGAACGTCTTCATGAACTATCGCTGGCTCTCACGTAGCATCGGTGTACTTGCTTTAGAGTTCACTTGTAGACTCAACACATACAACCAAGGTGAAGTAGAAAAGGAAAACGAAAAGCAAAATAAATGTAAAGGAAAGTAAAGAAACGAACACAAAGAAAAGTTTACCTTTATTGCTTACTGAGACAATGAAAGAAAGGAGGAGGAGTACATCGGTGTCACTCTCAACATCAGCCTCTCTCTCTCTTACTTACATGAATCATCTTCTAACCTAAGCCTACATACAAGTTACATAAAAAAGAAAAACCTAAACCTAGAAATGAAAAGCTTTGCTAAGTCCTATCTCTCCTTCCCCTCATTTTCAGTGCAGCAAATGCCTTTTTATAGCCCAAACCCTAACAACCAAGATCCCGGAACGTTGGGGGAGCAAACGCTCCCCCAACTGAATTCAGTTGGCCGCAGAATTGCGGCTTGGGCCGCAATTCTGCGGCACTGGTGTGGCCAGGTGGCTACACCCTGTTGGTGGGTCTGTCCGGGGTCTTCTTCTGGCTTTATCCTTTGTTGGTTTTGTCGTTGGAGCTCCGGATTCTGACGAAATGACCTTGGATTCCTTGGCTTTAACCGATCGATTCTGAGAGGATTCTTCTCAACCGGTTTCAACCTCTTGATTTTGCCCTGATTTTATTTGTGCGAATTAACTCTGATTTAATTCAGAATTCTGGTGGGCTTTTGGGCTCATTTCTCTTCATCTCCTTAAGGATTGGGCCTGCAAATAAATCAAACAAATAATTAGGACAATGCAGGCTTTTATTCTAAAATCAGTATGAAAATGTGACATTAAATATGCAACATTAGTGACCAATCACACCCCCATACCTATCTTTTGCTCGTCCTCGAGCTAAACAACTAAACTATACTAAGGATTATTAGACCACTTTCGCAGGTCGCGCGATTACACTGAGCATGTGCAACAAGCCCTTAAACCTCTAGGTTTCCCCTAGAGGACGAGTTTTATCTCGTGAGGGTTTTCAGCGGATTGCACCCACAAAATCCATAAAGAAAGAGAAATAAAGAGTTAGTATTTTCGAAAAGCATTTTGAAAGAGAAAATATTTGAAATATGATTGTAAGATCTAAGCAATCTATAAGTTATAGGAAAACCGAATTTTTCATTCCTAAACTTAGTCTCTATTCAAAATTTGTTATCAATTAAAGTAAGGAGTCAAATTGTACTTCTCATCTAGTCTATTACTTTACCCTAAGTCATATGCACCTTGTGACTGTGAAAATTTTGACTAAGGGTTCATTAACTCTACCTCTTATGCCTTATTTATTTATATATATATACTTTTTTTTTGTTTTATTCCTCAATTTCATTAGGCTTTCTAATCTGCCCATGTAACGAGCATTCAGTCGGTGACACCCAAACCGGACGGTTTTAGGGCACCAGGTGAGAAAACACCCCTAAGGACTTAAATACTCGAGCAGATAAGGCCACGAAACCAAGATTTTTATTTATACGATGCACCCCTTTTAGGCGTGAACACTTATGCTTCATGAGGCATAAATACCCAGCTTAATCAGAGGATACACATTTTTTTTTATTTTTTTTTCAAACTCATCTAATTATCTTTTGCATAAATACTAAGGCTTTCTTAGGCCAAAGCACCTAGCTAATCAATAATTAGACTTGTTTTTTTTTTTCTTTTCAAACTTTTCTAATCATCTTTCGTATAAATACTAAGGCTTGCTTAGGCCAAAGCACCTAGCTAATCAATAATTAGATTTATTTATATATATTATATATTTTTTATAAGGCATAAGGATCTTTGTTTTTGAACCCTAAGTGTGTAAGTGTATGAAGTGTGCATATTTCATCAAGGTAAAGATCAAGACTAAATTACTTTGACAAATTATCTTCCTAACTCTATAAATCAAACAAATAATCTTATTTTGACCAAGTATAAGAAATCCTAATTTGGATTTTCCTATTCCTTAAAATTAACTTAATTTCTTACAAAAATAAGTCAAATATTGTTTCTATTTTTCAAAAAGTTTTTTAAAAGTAAAGAAAAATGTTATTATTATTATTATTTTTAAGAAAAAGAAAATTTATGTTAGACCCTCCCCCACACCTATCTCATGCATTGTCCTCAATGTATGAATTAATGCATAGATGCATGAAAAAGACGACAGGGAAGGAAAAGGTTACCTTAAGGTGGTGGTTCCGGTGGTGGTCTGATTGGTCCACGAAACGCGGCCCAATCAACTTTTCTTAGGTCTCGGAGGAACCCACCAAAAATATCTTTAATATAACCCACTAAAAAGATAACTCCATTAAGAAGTTTTATTAAAAATTTAACCCCATCTAATTTCCAAATTCCATAATTGATTTCGGAGTCAAATTTGTCAATCGCCTCGTCCCAGAATGGAGTATGAAATGATAGAACAGTTGACTTGGACTTAAGAAGGACAGGAACTAATACCGACTCAGGAAGGTGACTTAAGTCAAGTAAAGGTTCAGGAGTCGAAATAGGTTCAGAAATTGGGTCCAAGTCAAGAAATTGAAACTCCTGTCCACATGTATTTTCTAACAATGGAATGTGACCTAATGTGGGTGATTCCAGTTCAGAAATGATAGGTGGAGGAATCAAACTGACTCTAAAATATTACTCAAGTTTGGTAATAAAACAGGAGTCAATATTGATTCAGAAAGTTGAACTGGATCACATATATGAGAATCTAGGTCACATATCTCATTGAGTTCAATATCAAAAAATGGAGAACTTGCCAATTTATCCATGGGATTTTCAAAATTGTAAAGTGTTGGCCCAAAGGCCTTCCACTCTAGTTTTGATGATGATTAACTCATGTAGTTATGTGTACTAATTATCTTGTGATGTTTAAGTTTCAGATCATTAAACAAGATATTAGTTGGTGTTTAGCTTCAACAAGATGAATTGGAAGCTTGCACATGTTGATTCAAGAGCCCGAGCATCAAAGATCATACATTGCACTTGCTCGGTGAATCAAGAGTTTTTGGATCGAGCCGACTTGGAGATTGCGCTCTACAAGAAGACTTGGAGATTGCGCTCTAACAAGAAGACTTAGGTATCCATAGTTTTAGTTTTGAGTTTAGATCCTAATTGTAAAGATTAGAATAGTATGATAAGCTCAAGTTCACAACACACATGTTTCACGTTTTGAATATTGGTTTTATGTTTTAGGTTTAACCGATCTTGGTTTTCATGAATAGATTTTTTATCAAAACAAGCTTACATGGTTTATGTATATTAGATTTGTTCTATATACATGCATGCTTCAATTGTTTAGACAAACTTTGTTTGATAATCTATTTCATGTGTTTTATGTTTTGGTATTTTTATCAAAACATTATTTTGGACTTAATGACAAAAATCATGATATCTATATGTTTCGTGTATATTGAATTTCTATTCATATACAACTTGCTTCAAAGTGTTTAAATATCATATTTTTGTAATTGGATGAGTTTTAGAAAATACGGTTTTTGATTTTTGGCAAAATTTCTATGACACAAAAATAGTCAAATATGTTTGAAATTTGTGTTAGGATTTTTAACACAAGTTTGTATTTCAATATAAAATGATAAAACTATTTTTGTGGAATTTTAGAGCTTTTGTGTGATTTATTGGAATATTTTTACCACTGTTTTTCTGACCCATTTATAGGCTGACAGGCCTGGTCGGTCGACCGAAGCGGTCGACCGCACCAAGGGCCGGTCGACCGGTTCGGTCGACCGACGTGCACAGACCTGTGCACGTCTGCAGCCCAATGGGCCGGTCGACCGAAGCGGTCGACCGACGGAGAGCTGTTTGCTCTCAGGAATTTTCGGTCGACCGGACCGGTCGACCGGCAGCTGTAACGTTCGAAAATTCGAACGTTGGGCGGTCGACCGGGCCGGTCGACCGGCAGGCTATTTCTGGCAAAAATTCTGTAAACGGCTAGTTTTCTGAATTACCTATAAATACTCCATTTGAGAGAGTTTTTCTCTAAGAATTTTTGGGCTAAAATTTTCTATCTCTCTGGTGTTTTTGCTGCAAGAAAAATAAGTTTTTGGATTCAAAGTGAACAATCTTTTGTGTTTTTGATTAGGGTTTGAAAAACCAAAGAAAAGGGATTTTGGGAAAAGCTTTTGTTTGAACTTCTATATCTTGATTTCATTTGTTTCCCAAAGGTTTTTCTTTGAGTTGCTGGTTTCAAATCCCTTGGTTTTCTCCACACTTGAGCAAAAATCTACTATCTATATCTATAGGATATTTGTGTGGGAAGAAGAAGTTGTTTGTGGTTGTTGTTGTGACCACCAAGTTGTAACCCAATCTTTTCTTAGCTTTGTGCTTTGGGTTGTATCCCTCTAGTTGAGAGGTGATCCTTGTATTGGTTGGTGATTGGGAGTTTGTTGTATTGGTTTAGAATTTGCCTCAAGGAGGAGGTTGTGATTGTTTGGTGTTTTGCCTCAAGAAGGAGGTTGAGATTGTAAGAAGGGGAGTTGGGAACTCCTTGTAATTGTGATTGCCCCAAATCCTCGGTGGAGGTTCCCTTAGTGGGAGTCCTTAGTGGACAAGCTAGTGGATTGGAAATCCTTCGTGTGTCGAAGGCGGGGATGTAGAGCTGGGTGCTCGAACCTCGGAACATATCTCTTTGTTTGCGCTTGATCCATTGACTCTTGCTCTCTCTCTTTACTTTGTGCCTTGCATTTCTACTTATATTGCTCATTCATATTGCTTGGCTTGGTTGTGTGTGCATCACTTGTTGATCACACTTGAGTGCTCATTGCATTTAGAATTTTAAATTCCGCATTAAGTTCACTAGATTAGCATTGTCACCTATTCACCCCCCCTCTAGGTGAACTTTTCAATTGGTATCAGAGCTAGCGCTCCTGATATTTAGGTTTAACCACCTAGGAGTGTGATCTTGGTTTGCTAATCTTCATTTGCATTGTCATTTGCACTCATATTAGTTTGCACTCATGGCTAGCCCTCCTATGTTTGACCATTTTAGACTTGATGCTTGGAAGGTGGACATGACTAGGCATTTAAAAACTCTAGGTCATTTAGTTTATCAAGCCATCACTATAGAAACCCTCCCTAATAGTAGCAAGCATAAGAAGGCCAATGCACTTGCACTTAAAACACTTAGAGCATCTTTTGATAATAATCTTTTACTTGTTTTTGATAGTTTTGATTCGGCTTTTGCAGTTTGGAGCGTCTTGACATCTCCGGAGCTTCCAAGGATCATCAACAATATGAGGAGATCTAGGAGAGATGTATCCGAAGAGCCTTGCTTCATGGCATATGGGAATGACTCTCATGAGGTACATTCGGATTCCCCTCTTAATGATAGCTCTAGCTCTTATTGCCATGGTTGTTTTGAAGTTCAAAATTTGAATGTTGAACTTGCTTCTAAGCTTGAAAAATTCTTGGAAAAACATAACTCTTTGAAAGAAAAACATTTTGATTTACAAAAAGAAATGAAGGATTTATGCTCTACTTTTGAAACCGTTTTGCAAGAGAAGGAAGAGGTTACTAGTGAATGTGACTCACTAAGATCTCAACTAGACATTGCTTTAAAAGAAATTGAAGTTTTAAAAGGCAAAAATGATTGTGATGATATTTTGGAGCACAATGAGATTTTATCCTCAAGATTGGATTGTGTTTTCAAAGAAAACCTTACCTTGAAAAATAAAATTGATTCTATTACTAAAGAATTGAATTTGGTTTTGTCTAAAAATGAATCTTTGCAAAATGATATTGATTTGCATGTTTGTCATGCTAATGTAGCTTCTACTTCTTGCACTCCTATAGCATGTTCCACTTTGTCTTCTAGCATAGAAAATGATATAAATAATTTGAAGAAAAGTGTTGATTGTTTGGGCTTCACCTTGAGCCATTGTGCCATGAATCACACACGTTTGGAAACCTTGATTCGCAAGAAACAAGTTCCAACCTTGCATGCACACCCATCTAGGCATACACATGCTTCTCATGATCACCATCACCATATGTATGCTCACGTGTACACTTGTACACATTGTGGTCGAAAAGGCCACCTTGCTAGATTTTGTTATGATCGCATTTATCATGAAAATTTAGCAACTAATTTTGTTTGGGTGAGAAAAGAAACTAACCCCCGTGGACCCACTAGAAAATGGGTACCAAAAACCACCTCTTTGGCTTTTGATGTAGGTGGGAGCTCTCGCATCACGTGAGAGTGGAGGTACCTTGAGGTGGATGCGTTCCGAGCTTGAATGAGAACTATTTGGATGCTTCACTCTCAAGGAGATTAGGTGGAGATGACCACCATGTTTTGGAGAACTAGAGATGCACCTTCATTGGTTTTGGTATCATTCTCTAACTCCTATTTATTATTTACATGCTTTTTAGATCATTCATTTATAGCATGTTGTGTTTTGATGATTATGCCTTGTTCATTAGACTTGAGATATACATGTTTAGTTACTTGAGCACCCATGTTTCATATGGATCTATATTTAGTGTTCACTTCTTGTTTTAGCTAACATGTATGCCCTAGATCTAATGCACATGCATATGCATAATGATCATATGATGTTCATGATTCCATGATTTTTGTTTAGATGATTATATGGATGTTTGTGATATATCTTGTGTGCATTTCACTTTATTCATTCTTTGTTCGATCTATTCTCATACAACAAGGTTGCATTGCGCACCTCTAACCCATTCAAGGGGAATCAGGAGGAAGGAGTTCAGAACCCTTCACGGGGTATACGGCTCTTAGTCTTGTTTTGAGAGATCGTTGCATCATACATCCATCTTAGTTTAAAAAGTCATTAATACTTCATATTTTTGATTAATATGATCATGTTGATTGTTGACCCGTTTTATGCTTCATGTTTTGACTACTTGCTTGAATGATAGTTTTCATTAAGACTAGTATGTATACTTGTACAACGAGTGAGCTACAAATAGACCTTTATATATGTTTGTGCTTGAACGCTCATTTGTATTCACTTGATGTACTAGTATAGTCTAGTTTTGATGATTCTTGCATTTGACTTGTATTCACTATTCTACATGTTTTGATTGACTTCATGTATATGTCTATTTTGTCCAAACTATCATTTATACATGTACATCCTTGAGCCACGTGCCTTCATGCATACTATTTTGTGGACTCCTTATGTTTGGGATATGTATGTATACTTTAGTTTGTACATGACATACATATGCATTGAAGTTTAAGATCATTTGGATAAATTTCATGTTTCTATGTGATTTCCCATTTATGATGAAAATCTTTTTTTTAAGATGATTTTTCAATTAATATCATGGACTTCAATAAGTGATTTTTCAAATTTTCAATTGGTGATTTCACATCCTAGATGAACTTTCATGGATTTCATGATTCATTTATGTTTCATATCTTGATGATTTCCATATTGAGCCTAACTGTCAATTTTCATGATGATATGTTTCTCACAACACTTGTACACTCACCTTTTGATGTTTTCTCATGACTTGATTTTCATGAGTATTATTGGTGCCATATAGATTTTTGAGTGTTTAGTGATCTTGTGATTTTCATGTTTCATGAAAAATCCTTTTGTTTTATCTTGAAGAATTTCGTACTAGTTGACTTACATAACTAGTTGTGATATTCTTCATGAGGTAGTGATTTTCAAACATACTATATTGTTCAAATCTATTTTTGAAAACCCCTACCATTAATGGGCGGTTGGATGGGAGACCATGATCAAGTATGTTTCATCTTGAAAATCATTTAAAACTTATCTTGGATGGGTGGTAGTTGATATGAGTTATACACTTGACCTTACTTTTGTTGTTTCAATTGGTATCATTGAATTCTTTCAATTGGTATCAATCTTGACATCCTTTTGTATACTCATATATGTTTTGTTTTATATATGTATGCTTGCACTTCATATAGTATCAATTTCAATTGATATCTAATTTTTTACATACATAGAAGTTTCCTTTGTGCCTATCATATTCATATATTTTAGAGCACAAATCTTGATTTTGCATAGCTTGATTTTAAATGTCTATATTGTTTCAATTGATGAAGTTTTTCAATTGGTATCTTAATACAAGCTTATGCATAAGTTTCTTTTGGTATTTCATAAAGGGGGAGAAAACTCATATTTTATATTTCAATTGGTATTTGGTTTACCATTGTTCTTGTTTCCCACTCCCTTGCTTTATGATAGAAAATAAAGATTTCAATTGGCAAAGAAATAATTTCAATTGGTATCTTGTGTTTTAAAGAATAATAGTTTCATTTGATATCAAGATTTGTTTTTAAGGAAATTCAAAATTAGTATTGTTTAATTCCTAAAATTGGTATCTAATTTGGTTGTTTACAATTGGTAGGTTATTTGTTTACTTACTAATTGGTATCAAGATTTTCATTTTTTTTGTGTTTTCAATTGGTATATGTTCTCGTTTTGATTTTAATTGATTTGTTGTTTTTCAATTGGTATCAATATACACTTCATTGCCACATTTTTAATTGGTATCATTTTGGTTTCACCCTTGAAGTAATTTGTTTATTCTTTGTTTCATATATTTAGGGGGAGAAGAATTCATATCTTTTTATTTTTGACCCTTTTTGATGATTGACAAAAAGGGGGAGAAGAATTTGAGTTTTATATGCATATTTGTGTTTGCATATAGTTTACATTTGATGAAAAGAAGCTTTGTTTATATGCATGTCTATGCATGTTTTATGTTTCATTTTTATTGTTTTCTTATTGGTATCAAGAGCATGTTTATAAACGTATTTTTAAGAACATTCATTGCATATCTTATATGTTTTATTGTTATGCATGAGTTAAGGGGGAGCTTCTTTGAAGCTTTACTTTAATCCATGCATATATAACTCCATGAGTTTTGTCATCATCAAAAAGGGGGAGATTGTTGGCCCAAAGGCCTTCCACTCTAGTTTTGATGATGATTAACTCATGTAGTTATGTGTACTAATTATCTTGTGATGTTTAAGTTTCAGATCATTAAACAAGATATTAGTTGGTGTTTAGCTTCAACAAGATGAATTGGAAGCTTGCACATGTTGATTCAAGAGCCCGAGCATCAAAGATCATACATTGCACTTGCTCGGTGAATCAAGAGTTTTTGGATCGAGCCGACTTGGAGATTGCGCTCTACAAGAAGACTTGGAGATTGCGCTCTAACAAGAAGACTTAGGTATCCATAGTTTTAGTTTTGAGTTTAGATCCTAATTGTAAAGATTAGAATAGTATGATAAGCTCAAGTTCACAACACACATGTTTCACGTTTTGAATATTGGTTTTATGTTTTAGGTTTAACCGATCTTGGTTTTCATGAATAGATTTTTTATCAAAACAAGCTTACATGGTTTATGTATATTAGATTTGTTCTATATACATGCATGCTTCAATTGTTTAGACAAACTTTGTTTGATAATCTATTTCATGTGTTTTATGTTTTGGTATTTTTATCAAAACATTATTTTGGACTTAATGACAAAAATCATGATATCTATATGTTTCGTGTATATTGAATTTCTATTCATATACAACTTGCTTCAAAGTGTTTAAATATCATATTTTTGTAATTGGATGAGTTTTAGAAAATACGGTTTTTGATTTTTGGCAAATTTCTATGACACAAAAATAGTCAAATATGTTTGAAATTTGTGTTAGGATTTTTAACACAAGTTTGTATTTCAATATAAAATGATAAAACTATTTTTGTGGAATTTTAGAGCTTTTGTGGGATTTATTGGAATATTTTTACCACTGTTTTTCTGACCCATTTATAGGCTGACAGGCCTGGTCGGTCGACCGAAGCGGTCGACCGCACCAAGGGCCGGTCGACCGGTTCGGTCGACCGACGTGCACAGACCTGTGCACGTCTGCAGCCCAATGGGCCGGTCGACCGAAGCGGTCGACCGACGGAGAGCTGTTTGCTCTCAGGAATTTTCGGTCGACCGGACCGGTCGACCGGCAGCTGTAACGTTCGAAAATTCGAACGTTGGGCGGTCGACCGGGCCGGTCGACCGGCAGGCTATTTCTGGCAAAAATTCTGTAAACGGCTAGTTTTCTGAATTACCTATAAATACTCCATTTGAGAGAGTTTTTCTCTAAGAATTTTTGGGCTAAAATTTCTATCTCTCTAGTGTTTTTGCTGCAAGAAAAATAAGTTTTTGGATTCAAAGTGAACAATCTTTTGTGTTTTTGATTAGGGTTTGAAAAACCAAGAAAAGGGATTTTGGGAAAAGCTTTTGTTTGAACTTCTATATCTTGATTTCATTTGTTTCCCAAAGGTTTTTCTTTGAGTTGCTGGTTTCAAATCCCTTGGTTTTCTCCACACTTGAGCAAAAATCTACTATCTATATCTATAGGATATTTGTGTGGAAGAAGAAGTTGTTTGTGGTTGTTGTTGTGACCACCAAGTTGTAACCCAATCTTTTCTTAGCTTTGTGCTTTGGGTTGTATCCCTCTAGTTGAGAGGTGATCCTTGTATTGGTTGGTGATTGGGAGTTTGTTGTATTGGTTTAGAATTTGCCTCAAGGAGGAGGTTGTGATTGTTTGGTGTTTTGCCTCAAGAAGGAGGTTGAGATTGTAAGAAGGGGAGTTGGGAACTCCTTGTAATTGTGATTGCCCCAAATCCTCGGTGGAGGTTCCCTTAGTGGGAGTCCTTAGTGGACAAGCTAGTGGATTGGAAATCCTTCGTGTGTCGAAGGCGGGGATGTAGAGCTGGGTGCTCGAACCTCGGAACATATCTCTTTGTTTGCGCTTGATCCATTGACTCTTGCTCTCTCTCTCTTTACTTTGTGCCTTGCATTTCTACTTATATTGCTCATTCATATTGCTTGGCTTGGTTGTGTGTGCATCACTTGTTGATCACACTTGAGTGCTCATTGCATTTAGAATTTTAAATTCCGCATTAAGTTCACTAGATTAGCATTGTCACCTATTCACCCCCCTCTAGGTGAACTTTTCATAAAGTTGGTCAAGTTCAACATGATCCTGAAAGATGGGTGATTCAATTTCTTTATGAATTGGTACAGGATCCAATGTTGACTCCGGGAAAAGATTGAAGTCAGGTGAAGATACCGGAGTCATGATCGAATCAGGAAGAAGAATTGAATCACTAAGTTGGGGTTCAAGATCATATTCATTCTCAAGTTCTATTTCATGAAAGGAATAACTTGCCAAACTGTCAATATCTTTTTCAAATTTGGAGTTTGGGTAAGTTCAAATGGTTATTCTGAAATAGAATCTTGATTTCCAAAACAACATAACTCTTTGGCTCTAACAGAATGGTAAGTGACATCAGGACGGTGGAACGTAGAGATTCGACCATCATATCTATGTCATGATTTCTATCATTTTGAGCATGAGTCATGGCTTCTAGCATCTTTTCATAATTGATGGGTTCATTGTTTTGATGAAAAGATGAGGAGTTGTCTTGGAAGTGGTATTGAAATTGTGAGTCCATCAGATTTTGGGATTTGTGTTTGGACTCACGCATACTCCGTTCCAAAATTGATGGTTTCCTATTTTGGACGGGTGGAACTGAGTATGAATCTTGAACATAATGTGGACTTGGTGGAGAAGGAGGGCAAGGTGGTTGGAAATTATGCTCGGGGGAGGTGAATCCCCACTGACTCGGTGAAGAGTTGAAATCATTATGAAAATTATAGTTATTAGATGGGGGGTATGGGTCATATTGATTCGGATAAGGCCAACCCGGTGTATGTGGTTGATGCATATTGTAAAACGCCGGGTTGGAATTATCCGAATAGAATAGAGTTGGTGTGAAATATGGATTATTATTAGGATGGAAAGAATTGTGACTGTAAGCCATATCACACAATACAAACAAAAAGAAACAAACAAATAAACAATCAAGAAAGAAAAATTCTAACCTAAGTTAGGGTAGACCTATGACCTAGACGACTCCTAACTGATTAGACTGTCCACGAGAGGTTTAGTGTAGACGTTGACCACAAGCTAATCAGCCAGGAAAGGTCAAGGTTGTTGGGAGGTTTTCCGTCAGAGACGTTCCTTAATTAAGTAACCACCAACCTTCGGGCTTTCGGCCCTCAATCCCTTTCCTAGACACTGATTTTGCAAGAGTCAATTTCCAACACTTTTCCCCCTCAGGATAATCTCCTAAATGAGTCCGAGATGTCCCTAGGGCCAACGTCTACTTTTTATTAAATTAGACTTGGGTTAGCGAGTGCTTGGGAAAATGATTTGCGGGCTAAGGAAAGGGTGATAAAATCCCCACCTTATCTTATTTACGGGTATGCCCTTAAAATTGAATTGTGCAAGTGTATAAGAAATATAACTAGGATACACTCAAAGCATGAAAATCAAGCAAGAGATGATTCCTAGTCTACATGCAATGCTTACGTACCTTGCATCCAGCACTCTTCAACAGTAAAAGTAAATGAATTGAAAAGACACGTGCCTAGAAATGCAAATGTCTAATCAACTTTTAACGATTACAACCAATTTTTTACTGTTGACTTTATTAAGCAGGTATAGGGTGAATAATACAGGAAATTAAGTAATGCAGCAGAAGTATTTTGCAGAATCAGAGACCCTGCTGAAAAATGATCAGTAGTGCACTCCTTATTGCCGCAAATTTGCAGCAAAAGCCAGGATTTTGCGGCAATTTGGAGGGATCCTGGTCTCTGCTTTCAAGAGCAGAGGCCCAAGTCCACTTATATGTCACTGCAATGCAAAGTTCCTATTTTCTTCAACCTGTAACCTGCAACAGAGAAGAAGATTCGTTTAGTTCTTAAAATTTTCAAAAAAAATTCAGATTTCAATAAAAACATGTTACCCTCCCCGGCAACGGCGCCAAAATTTGATTGAAGCTAAACCTGCACAAAAATAAGGATTTTTAGATCTTATAATAAAAACGTGCAAGTGCTCAATACTTCCGCTATAGCAAGTGGCTAATGCGGGTCGTGATCCACAAGGAGGGTTTGCGATGGAAGCGATTACAGTTTTATTGAAATCGTTATCAAAACTAAGCGAAGGTTCTTCTCTGTTTTTAAAATTAAGAAAAAGAAAAAAAAGTTATAGTTAAAGTTAGAAGAAAGCGAGAGATGAAGAAGGTGGAAAATCAGAAAACAATAAAAAGCGACTATGTACAAATGAAGTGGAGGAAAAGATCGAAAACGATTGGGAAGAAGTGGTGAAAGAAATCGTGTTGGCGATCTATACTATAGCGATAAAAGAAAAGAAAGAAAGTTAAGAATTACTTACCTAGTTTGGTGATGACTTACTTGGAAACCTTTTTGCAAGTTCTACCTTTTTGCTTCGGAGGCGTTCAACGCATAGATCATAAACTCGAACTCGGTCCCCGTGCACATTATATCGTCAAGCATAAGAAGAACGAAGTGATGCGAGCTTGGAAGAGGAGAACGTCTTCATGAACTATCGCTGGCTCTCACGTAGCATCAGTGTACTTGCTTTAGACTTCACTTGTAGACTCAACACATACAACCAAGGTGAAGTAGAAAAGGAAAACGAAAAGCAAAACAAATGTAAAGGAAAGTAAAGAAACGAACACAAAGAAAAGTTTACCTTTATTGCTTACTGAGACAATGAAAGAAAGGAGGAGGAGTACATCGGTGTCACTCTCAACATCAGCCTCTCTCTCTTACTTACATGAATCATCTTCTAACCTAAGCCTACATACAAGTTACATAAAAAAGAAAAACCTAAACCTAGAAATGAAAAGCTTTGCTAAGTCCTATCTCTCCTTCCCCTCATTTTCAGTGCAGCAAATGCCTTTTTATAGCCCAAACCCTAACAACCAAGATCCCGGGAACGTTGGGGAGCAAACGCTCCCCCAACTGAATTCAGTTGGCCGCAGAATTGCGGCTTGGGCCGCAATTCTGCGGCACTGGTGTGGCCAGGTGGCCACACCCTGTTGGTGGGTCTGTCCGGGGTCTTCTTCTGGTTTTATCCTTTGTTGGTTTTGTCGTTAGAGCTCCGGATTCTGACGAAATGACCTTGGATTCCTTGGCTTTAACCGATCGATTCTGAGAGGATTCTTCTCAACCGGTTTCAACCTCTTGATTTTGCCCTGATTTTATTTGTGCGAATTAACTCTGATTTAATTCAGAATTCTGGTGGGCTTTTGGGCTCATTTCTCTTCATCTCCTTAAGAATTGGGCCTGCAAATAAATCAAACAAATAATTAGGACAATGCAGGCTTTTATTCTAAAATCAGTATGAAAATGTGACATTAAATATGCAACATTAGTGACCAAAATTTGATTGAAGCTAAACCTGCACAAAAATACGGATTTTTAGATCTTATAATAAAAACGTGCAAGTGCTCAATACTTCCGCTATAGCAAGTGGCTAATGCGGGTCGTGATCCACAAGGAGGGTTTGCGATGGAAGCGATTACAGTTTTATTGAAATCGTTATCAAAACTAAGCGAAGGTTCTTCTCTGTTTTTAAATTAAGAAAAAGAAAAAAAGTTATGATTAAAGTTAGAAGAAAGCGAGAGATGAAGAAGGTGGAAAATCAGAAAACAATAAAAAGCGACTATGTACAAATGAAGTGGAGGAAAAGATCGAAAACGATTGGGAAGAAGTGGTGAAAGAAATCGTGTTGGCGATCTATACTATAGCAATAAAAGAAAAGAAAGAAAGTTAAGAATTACTTACCTAGTTTGGTGATGACTTACTTGGAAACCTTTTTGCAAGTTCTACCTTTTTGCTTCGGAGGCGTTCAACGCATAGATCATAAACTCGAACTCGGTCCCCGTGCACATTATATCGTCAAGCATAAGAAGAACGAAGTGATGCGAGCTTGGAAGAGGAGAACGTCTTCATGAACTATCGCTGGCTCTCACGTAGCATCGGTGTACTTGCTTTAGAGTTCACTTGTAGACTCAACACATACAACCAAGGTGAAGTAGAAAAGGAAAATGAAAAGCAAAACAAATGTAAAGGAAAGTAAAGAAACGAACACAAAGAAAAGTTTACCTTTATTGCTTACTGAGACAATGAAAGAAAGGAGGAGGAGTACATCGGTGTCACTCTCAACATCAGCCTTTCTCTCTTACTTACATGAATCATCTTCTAACCTAAGCCTACATACAAGTTACATAAAAAAGAAAACCTAAACCTAGAAATGAAAAGCTTTGCTAAGTCCTATCTCTCCTTCCCCTCATTTTCAGTGCAGCAAATGCCTTTTATAGCCCAAACCCTAACAACCAAGATCCCGGGAACGTTGGGGGAGCAAACGCTCCCCCAACTGAATTCAGTTGGCCGCAGAATTGCGGCTTGGGCCGCAATTCTGCGGCACTGGTGTGGCCAGGTGGCCACACCCTGTTGGTGGGTCTGTCCGGGGTCTTCTTCTGGCTTTATCCTTTGTTGGTTTTGTCGTTGGAGCTCCGGATTCTGACGAAATGACCTTGGATTCCTTGGCTTTAACCGATCGATTCTGAGAGGATTCTTCTCAACCGGTTTTAACCTCTTGATTTTGCCCTGATTTTATTTGTGCGAATTAACTCTGATTTAATTCAGAATTCTGGTGGGCTTTTGGCTCATTTCTCTTCATCTCCTTAAGGATTGGGCCTGCAAATAAATCAAACAAATAATTAGGACAATGCAGGCTTTTATTCTAAAATCAGTATAAAAATGTGACATTAAATATGCAACATTAGTGACCAATCACCTATGGTTCAGGAAATGGTGAGACATCCGGGATCCTTGTATTTCACTGGAATGGGACCAGACAGAATTTCACTTATATTGGTTACCAAGAACACTTTCTTGGGCACATTAGTCTTTCTCTTCTTAGTACACATATCCTTAAGAATTTGGCATAAGCCGGGACTTATTGGATAGCGTCAAGAAGTGACAAATTCAATTTGACCGGGTTGAACATCTCTAGCATCTTTTCCTTGAGCATATTCTTATTATTGTTCCTAAGCCTACTGGGAAAGGGTGCTACAGGCTTGTGAACTTGTTCAGCAGTTTTGTCCTCGTCAGATGTGTGAGGAGCAGTTTGGGAGGAACTAGTAGAGGTGGAGGCTGGAGTAGGATCGGTATGGACTAGATTTTTCTGTTGGTAGACCTGGTTGTCTACCTTCTTTCTAGATCGAAGTGTGTGAACAACATTGCACTGATTGATCGATGGATCCTGAATTTCATATGCTTGATCGAAGGTTTTTGGGTTGACAAGCGGCTGACTAGGTAAAGTACCCTATGGTCTTTCACTTAGGGAGCTAGCTAATTGGCTCATCTACATTTCCAATCTCGATATAGCATGTGAATGGTTATTCAGCGTTTGTCCCTGGTTTTGCATAAAAGTGCTTTGGGACTTGATGAAAGCTTCCATGCTCTCTTCCAATTTGCTGAATTTATTTTCCATTGATGAACCTTGGGAGGAGGAGGATGGAGCTTGATTTGGAAAATTTGGTGGAGGACTGGGATGGTGGAAATTGTTGGAGAAATTAGGCCTAGGAGGATTGTTCTGGGCCCAGGAGAAATTGGGTTGATTCCCCCAACCTGGATTGTATGTTTGGAGTAGGATTGTGAGGCGGCTGATCAGTCACATATATTGCATATACATTGTCACCTTACCATAATAAATCCTATTAATAAGTCTTCTTCTTCTTTGTTAAATGTAGGCCCAATTGCTAAAAGAAAGGAAGGACAAACAAACCCAAAAGCCCATCTAATTCTAATTTAATTCAGAATAAATTCAAATCAAGGAATCAGGGCAAATCTTGGCATATCAGAGAGGTTGAAAATCGGTTGAAAAGAATCCTCCCAAATCAAGCGGTTGAAATCAATAATCAAAAGCTGTTTCATCAAATTCTGGAGCAGAAACGAGAAAACTAGTAGAAGATATGGGCGAATCACCAATGAGGTGAGCTCCACCACTTGGGTGTGGCCATCTGGCCACACCAGGACCGCGGAAACGCGGCCCTAGCCGCATTTTCGCAGCTTGTTGAAGTCTGTTGGGGGAGCATTTGCTCCCCCAATCTTCTCACAGCCTCGCCCCTCTGGTTTTTCCCTATAAATACCATGTTTAACAGAGAAAAAAGGAGCGAAGACTAGGATTAGAATTTTTGTTTATTCTTTAAGGATTTAGGCTCTTTGTTAGATAGTGAAAAAGTTGTATTTTGTTTTGCAATTTGTAGTTTAGTACAAACACCAGTGAGAGAGAGGAATTGAGTAATTGTATTCTGAAGATTGAAGTGACATCAATACAAGAATCAAGCTACCTTTTCTTCCACTCTATTTTACGGTATGTCTTTCTTTAATTATTTGTATTGTTCTTTGTCTTCCATGAGTAGCTAAATCGGTTTTCTGGGCTCACTATTACTCCTCTTTCTGTTCCCTCTTCTTTTCGAATGGTTTTGATGAAATGACCCAATGAATCATTTGCATACCTAACTTAAGTCTTTCTTCTTGAAAGTGTTCTTAAAGGCACATGAGGATGGGTTTGGATTTTTAACTTCTACCTCTTTTCAAAACGTCTCTTGAATTTGTTTTTATCTCATACTTGAACTTCTTGATGATTTAACATTCAACTCAAGACTATTTCCTAAAGAATAGAATTAATCTTTCCAACCATCTTATGTGTTTTGCTTAAAACTTTCTAGAATCAGTCTTAAGTTTTGCCTATGATCAAGTTGAGGCATAAAGATTTTCAAGAGAAGAACATATCATTGAGTAGTGAGATAGTGAGCCCAGATTTTCTTCTTCATTAAAAAACAGCAAATCATTTTTTAAACTTTATACAAAATTCACCTTTTTCAAAGCCTTCTCCAAATTTGCAATTTCTCTTTTAATCATCTCTCTTCTTTTCATTCTCTTTTCAATTAAAAAAACGAGTACAATTCTTTGTTACTAAACAAAACACCAAAAGTTTACACCGCATTCCTCCTCGTGGACACGACCCTTAGCCCAAAGCTACACGGTAATCTCTTAACTCTTTGATTTTACAATCAATTTTTGGCGTCGTTGTCGGGGAGGAAGGGTGTATTTGTTTTTTAACAAGTTTGGTGTGTTGTTTCAGGGACTTCAAGATTCAGATCTAGCATTCAAGCTTTGCAGGAGAAGACTTGGTATTCTGTGCCCCTACTCTCGAAAGTTGGAAACAGAATTTCAAGAAATTGCTATTCAAAAGTTACAATTTTTTGTGGGACTACTAAAACTTTTTTTTTGCAGGACATATTGCTCGCAAAAAAATTAAGTTTTTATACGTTATATTCTTACTTTATCTGCTATCCACCATCCCTATTTTAATCCAACAGTAATTTGAATAATTGTTAATTGCTTAAAAAACGTTTGGACTTGCATTCTAGGCATTTGTCTAATTAGGTTTATTTTACAATTACAGTTGACGAGATCTGGAGACAAGATACGTATGCATAGTATATAGTTTAGGAAACATTCTTGGGTGATATTTGCTTTTGAATGCTACTTTTCTATATCTTGCACACTTCGCACAATTAACTCGAGGGGCAAAACTTACATGTATAGCCCTTTGAGACACCCATATTTAATATGGACTATTATTTTTGTGTTCTCACCATTTGTTTAGTTATCATGCTTATCATAGGTTTAATAACATGTAGATTTTCATAATAATCATGTTTATGTTTTTTATGTTGATTTATATCCCGTTTTATGTTTCATGAGTTGATTACATGTTTAGATGTTAGTTTTCATTAAAACTTGGTATATACTTGTACATATAGTGGGTCACAAATAAATCTATATATGTTTGTGCTTGAATGCTTATTTGAACCCATTAGATGTGCTAATATAGTCTAGTTTTGATGATTCATGCATTTTAAACTTGTATTCCCATTTTTGGATTTGTTTTATGATCATGTGTTTTCATTTCATGTATATGTCTATTTTGCCAAACTTTAAGATATACATGTATACCCCTTGAGTCTTTTGCTTTTCATGCAAATCTTGATTATGGACTCAAATTGTATTTAGGGATATGTATGTATACTTTTTGTGTTGACAAATCATACATATGCCTTGAAATGAAACTTGTTTTAATGGAAATTTAAAGTTTCATGTTTTCGTGTTTATATTTAACTTCATGTATATGTCCATTTTATCCAAATTATTATTATACATATACATCCTTTTGAGCCACGTGCCTTAATGCATATATCCTTGTGGACTCGTTGTGTTTGGATATGTATGTGTACTTTAGTTTGTATAGGACATACATATACCTTGAAGATTAAATAGTTTTGATAATTTTCATGTTTTCGTGTTTCAAGGAATAATAAGCTTATGTCCATCCTTCAAGATTATGATCTTCACATCTTACTTGTACACTCACATTTATTGTTTACTCATGTGTTTGTTTTCATGAGCATATTTATGCTTAATTGATTATGAGTGTTGATTATCATGTGGATTTCATGTTTCATGAAAAATAATTTTGTTTTTATTCCTTACTTGAAGGATTTCGTACTAGTTTACAAGTTTTTCATTTAACTAGTTACGATATTCTTCATATAGTAGAGATTTTCAAACATACCTTATTTTTCAAATCATTTTAAACTTGAACATGGTTGGGTGGTAGTTATATGATGTATACACTTGATATTATTGTTGTTTCAATTGGTATCAGTGGATTCTTTCAATTGGTATCAATTTTGACCTTTCTTGTATACTCATATATTTTCGTATATGTATGCTTGCATTTCAAAGAATATTAATTTCAATTGGTATCTATTTTTCATACATATATATATATTTTTGTTTATTCTAAGCTTGAGCTTCAACTTTGTTTCAATTGATTCAATTTTCAATTGGTATCTTATTTCAAGCTTATGCATGTGTTTTTGTTGGTATTTCATAAAGGGGAGAAAATTCATTTTTCATGTTTACAATTGGTATTTGTATTTCCACTCCCTTGCTTTATGATAGAAAATAAAAATTTTTAATTGATATCATATACTTAAAAAGAAAAATACTCTTTTTGATATCAAGATGTTTATTTGAATGTTTTAAAAATGGTATCTCAAAATTTTGTTTAATAAAAAATTAAAAATACAAAAGTTTTGATTTGTATTGCCTATATGCAAGGAGAGCTTAACATCTCTTCTACATATAGATTCATGTTGAGTGTATCTTGTATTGAAGAGCTTGACAATCTCTTCTTTATGTGGTATACGTGTGTAGGGGGAGCTTCACATCTCCTCTTATGCATTGCATAGTGTATGTTATGTGAATTAGGGCTTGTCATCTCTCCTTCATGTAATGTATTTATGTAGGGAAGCTTCACATCTTCCTCTTCATGAATGTATATAGCATATACCATTTATTTTATCGATCTTTGTTTACTTTCAATTGGTATCAAAATGCTACTTTGACATATTTTCAATTGATACCTTAATTAATTGTCACCCCTATTTGGTTTTGTTTTTTGTTTTAGACAAAAGGGGAGAACATTTTTTTTTAACCCTTTGTTGATTCATTGTTTCGAACAAAAAGGGGAGAAAAATTTATTGATTTAGTTTTGCTTTTACCCTTTATTGATGATTGTTTCTTTGTATTAAAAAGGGGGAGAAGATTTTGTTTTGTTTTGGCTTTACCCCTTTGTTGATGATTGACAAAAAGGGGGAGAAAGATTTTGAGACGTTTTATATATGCATATTTATGTTTTACATATATTAAGTTTAATTTAGAGCATATTTTGTTTTTGAACATTTCATTGATATCTTGAGCATTTTATTGTTTATGCATATCTATGCATTCATGTTTAAGAGCCTTCATTGCATATTCATTATGTTTATTTGTTTATGCATAAGTTAAAGGGGAGCTTCTTTGAAGCTTAATTTAATCCATGCATATATAACTCCATGAGTTTTGTCATCATCAAAAAGGGGAGATTGTTGGCCCGGAGGCCTTCCTCTCTAGTTTTGATGATGATTAACTCATGTAGTTATGTTTACTAATAATCTTGTGATTTTAGTTTCAGATCATTAATCAAGATATTAGTTGGTGATTGCTTCAAAAAGAGGAGTTTGGAAGCCTTCACTTGGTGATTACAAGGCCCGAGCTTCAAGATCATACATAGCCATGCCCGTTGGATCACGGAGTTTTGGACCGAGTCGACTTGAAGATGAAGATCGTCAAGAAGACTTAGGTATCCTAGTGTTTAGTGTGTTTTAGATCCATTTGTAAAGCTTAGTATAGTTGATATGCTCAAGTGCACAACACACACAAGTTTTATGTTTGGATTTGGTTTTCATGAATAGTTTAGATCAAAACAAGTTTAAATGGTTTTTATGTATATTAGATGTGTTCAATATACATACATGCTCATATCTTAAACAAACTTATTTTGATATGTCTATTCATGTGTTTTAGGAAAAATCAGATTTCCTATTGAAAAATACAAGTTTGATAAAATACATGTTTTGATTTTTGATAAAAATGTTAAAACACAAAAATGGTTTCATATGCTTGATATTTGAGATAAACTTTTTATCACATGTTTATATATCAATGCAAAATGATAAAACTATTTTTGGGTATTTTTACAAGAGATAAAAGATTTTTAGAAATATTTTTAACAAGTGTTTCTGACCCAGAACTGTGCTGACAGACCAAGCCGGTCGACCGGGCGGTCGACCGATGTGCACAGACTTGTGCACGTCTGCTGGCACAGTGGGCCGGTCGGCCAGGCGGCCGACCGGATCAGAGAGCCTTGCTCTCTGTATCTGGGCGGTCGGCCGGGCGGCCGACCGGATCAGAGAGTCTGCTCTCTGTATATGGGCGGTCGGCCGTGCGGTCGACCGGGTTGCCCCAACGGTCACATTTCTGACCGTTAGCGGTCGGCCGGCCGGCCGACCGCTAGTCCTGTCAGGCTGCCAGATCAGCCTAACGGCTAGTTTCTGTTTTGGCCTATAAATACCCCATCTCTTCATGGTTTTAGCTAAGATTTTCAAGAGCAAAAATTCCTACTTTTCTAAAGTATTTTACAAGTTTTCAAAAAGAGTTTTAAGTGCCAGAAGATTCATCTTATTTGTTTTAAAGTGTTTTGTCATTTTTCAAAGAAAATAAGTTTTTGGGAATTAGTTTCTTGTTCTTAATTTCTATATCAATTTGGTATTTTCCCAAGAGATTTTCTTTGATCAAAACACTTTGTTTTTCCACACTTGAGCTATATCTTCTATCCTATTCTATAGGATCTTTGTTTTGTGAAAAAGAGAGATTGTTTGTGGTTGAAAGAAACCACTTGTTGTAAACCCTCCTTGCTTTGTGTATCCCTCTTTGGTAGAGGTTGATCGGAGTGGTATTGGCTTGCTCCCTCTTCGGTAGAGGTTGAGGATTGTGGTTTGCTCCCTCTAGTGAGAGGTGGAGTTTGTTGTTGGCTACGGCCTTACCCCTCTTCGGTAGAGGTGGATTGTGGTTGTATTGCCTCGGTGGCATTGTAAGATTGAGAGAGGAGTTTGGTACTTCTATAGTGGATTGAAAATCCTTCACGGTGGTGAAGGCGGGGATGTAGAGCTAGGGGCTCGAACCTCGAAACATATCTTGTTGTTAGCGTTTGATCCATTGTCTCCTAACTCTCTCTCTCTTTATTTTGTGCAAAACATCATTCATATCTTCATATCATTTATTGCTTGTGTTGCCTTGCATATATTCATATTGCCTATTCATCTTATATGCTTGGTTGTTTGTGTGTGCCTCATTTGTACTTAACCACAAGAGCTTCATATAGCACCTTAACCCATATCTAGAGGAATCAAGAGGAGTTAGTCCAGAGCCCTTCACGGGGAATTCGGCTACACTTGTGTGTTGTATTAAGTGTTTGTGTATATTTGTTTTAAGCTTCCGCATTTAGCGCATTTAGTTTCTAGATTAGCATTATCACCTATTCACCCCCCTCTAGGTGATTTACAATTGGTATCAGAGCCTACGCTCCTGATATTAGGCTTAACATCCTAGGAGTGAGATCCATTTGTTTGCTAATCTATTGTTTGCATTTGCTTGTTTGCACACTCATATAGTTTACCATGGACTTCATAACCCCACCTAGTTTTGACCCTTCCAACATTGTTGTTTGGAAGTATAGGATGTCCATGTACCTAAAAACCCTAGGATTGCATGTTTTCCTTGCCGCTACCAAGAGATGTTATCTTGTTGACCGCAATCATATAGGGGCCAATGCATTAGCCCTTTAGGCTATTAGAAGCACATTAAATAAAGAATATCTTATGCTTGCTTCTAACTTTGATTCCGCATTTGCAGTGTGGAATATATTGACAACCACAACCACCACCTCCAAGCTTCAATTACAAATCCAACTGGAGGAATCTAGTCGAGAATCTGACTCACAATACTTCATGGTCCAAGGGAATGACTCCCTTGAGGTACAATCGGAAACTCAACTAGATAGTGATAGTTTTGATGCTAGTTCTTCATGTGATGATCACATTGATGCCCATGTTTTAAATGAAGAACTTTCTATTGTTTGTGAAAAATTAATAGAAAATTATAAAGTTTTGAAAAAGAAGACTATTGCATTAAATAAAGAAAATGAAAAATTGTCTTCTAAACTTGATTTGATTTTGCAAGAGAAGGTTGAGGTTTATAATGAAAGGGATTCATTGAGGTCTCAACTAGACCTTGCACTAAAAGAAAATAAATTTTTAAAATCTAAAAATGATTGTGTATCAATTTTGAAGAAAAATGAAAATTTGTCTTTAAAAGTTGATTTTGTTTTAAAAGAGAATGTTGCTTTGAAAAACAAAATAATTTCTATTTCAAATGATTTAGATGTTTGTTTAAAGAAAAACATTATTTTGCAAAATAAAATTGATGCACATGTTTGCCATGCCAGGGTAGTATTACACACTTCACCTATTGCATGTGCCACTTCTTCTTTGATTGAAAATGATATAAATTTAATTAAGAAGAAAATGGATTGTTTGGGCTCCACTATGAGCCAATGTGCCATGAATCATACACGCTTGGAAACCTTGGTTCGAAAGAAACAAGTTCCATCTTTACATGCACACCATACACGGCATACACATGCTCCTCACGGACACCATCACACCATGTATGCTCATGTGTACACTTGTACACATTGTGGACGTAAGGGCCACCTTGCTAAATTTTGTTGATAGACTACATGTTTCAAATTTAGCAAATAAGTTTGTTTGGGTTAGAGAAGGGACTAACCCCCATGGACCCAATAAGATATGGGTACCAAAGACCACCCCTAGAGTTTTTGATGTAGGTGTGGGCTCTCACATGACGTGAGAGTAGCGGTACCTTGGAGTGGATGCGTTCCGAGCTTCATGGAAATCAATTGGATGCATCACTTTCAAGGGAAGTTTGGTGGAGATGACCACCATGTTTTGGAGACAAGGAGAGTTGCTTCTTCGATTTTGGTGACAATCCTTTACTCCCGTTTTATTTACATGCTTTTCATATTCATTGTTTATAGCATGTTTCATTGTTTATTGATTATTATGTCAATGCCATGCTTATTGGATCCTTGACATACATGTATAGCCCTTTGAGACACCCATGTTTAATATGGTTATTTTGTGCTCTCACCATTTGTTTAGCTATCATGCTTATCATAGGTTTAATAACATGTAGATTTTCATAATAATCATGTTTATGTTTTTCATGTTGATTTATATCCCGTTTTATGCTTCATGAGTTGATTACATGTTTAGATGTTAGTTTTCATTAAAACTTGGTATATACTTGTACATATAGTGGGTCACAAATAAATCTATATATGTTTGTGCTTGAATGCTTATTTGAACCCATTAGATGTGCTAGTATAGTCTAGTTTTGATGATTCATGCATTTTAAACTTGTATTCCCATTTTTGGATTTGTTTTATGATCATGTGTTTTCATTTCATGTATATGTCTATTTTGCCAAACTTTAAGATATACATGTATACCCCTTGAGTCATTTGCTTTTCATGCAAATCTTTATTATGGACTCAAATTGTGTTTAGGGATATGTATGTATACTTTTTGTGTTGACAAATCATACATATGCCTTGAAATGAAACTTGTTTTAATGGAAATTTAAAGTTTCATGTTTTCGTGTTTATATTTAACTTCATGTATATGTCCATTTTATCCAAATTATTATTATACATATACATCCTTTTGAGCCACGTGCCTTAATGCATATATCCTTGTGGACTCGTTGTGTTTGGATATGTATGTATACTTTAGTTTATATAGGACATACATATACCTTGAAGATTAAATAGTTTTGATGATTTTCATGTTTTCGTGTTTCAAGGAATAATAAGCTTATTGTCCATCCTTCATGATTATTATCTTCACATCTTACTTGTACACTCACATTTATTGTTTACTCATGTGTTTGTTTTCATGAGTCATATTTATGCTTAATTGATTATGAGTGCTGATTATCATGTAGATTTCATGTTTCATAAAAAATAATTTTGTTTTATTCCTTGCTTGAAGGATTTCGTACTAGTTTACAAGTTTTTCATTTAACTAGTTACGGTATTCTTCATATGGTAGAGATTTTCAAACATACCTTATTTTTCAAATCATTTTAAACTTGAACATGGTTGGGTGGTAGTTATATGATGTATACACTTGATATTATTGTTGTTTCAATTGGTATCATTGGATTCTTTCAATTGGTATCAATTTTGACCTTTCTTTTATACTCATATATTTTCGTATATGTATGCTTGCATTTCAAAGAATATCAATTTCAATTGGTATCTATTTTTCATACATATATATATTTTGTTTATGCTAAGCTTGAGCTTCAACTTTGTTTCAATTGATTCAATTTTCAATTGGTATCTTATTTTAAGCTTATGCATGTGTTTTTGTTGGTATTTCATAAAGGGGGAGAAAATTCGTTTTTCATGTTTACAATTGGTATTTGTATTTCCACTCCCTTGCTTTATGATAGAAAATAAAATTTTTTAATTGATATCATATACTTAAAAAGAAAAATACTCTTTTTGATATCAAGATGTTTATTTGAATGTTTTAAAAATGGTATCTCAAAATTTTGTTTAATAAAAAATTAAAAATACAAAAGTTTTGATTTGTATTGCCTATATGCAAGGAGAGCTTAACATCTCTTCTACATAAAGATTCATGTTGAGTGTATCTTGTATTGAAGAGCTTGACAATCTCTTCTTTATGTGGTACACGTGTGTAGGGGGAGCTTCACATCTCCTCTTATGCGTTGCATAGTGTATGTTATGTGAATTAGGGCTTGTCATCCCTCCTTCATGTAATGTATCTATGTAGGGAAGCTTCACATCTTCCTCTTCATGAATGTATATAGCATATACTATTTATTTTATCGATCTATGTTTACTTTCAATTGGTATCAAAATGCTACTTTGACATATTTTCAATTGATACCTTAATTGATTGTCACCCCTATTTGGTTTTGTTTTTTGTTTTAGACAAAGGGGGAGAACATTTTTTTAACCCTTTGCTGATTCATTGTTTCGAACAAAAAGGGGAGAAAAATTCATTGATTTAGTTTTGCTTTTACCCTTTATTGATGATTGTTTCTTTGTATTAAAAAGGGGGAGAAGATTTTGTTTTGTTTTTGTTTTACCCCTTTGTTGATGATTGACAAAAAGGGGGAGAAAGATTTTGAGACGTTTTATATATGCATATTTATGTTTTGCATATATTAAGTTTAATTTAGTTTAATTTTAATTGGTATCTAGAGCATGTTTTGTTTTTGAACATTTCATTGATATCTAGAGCCTTTTATTGTTTATTTATATCTATGCATTCATGTTTAAGAGCCTTCATTGCATATTCATTATGTTTATTTGTTTATGCATGAGTTAAGGGGGAGCTTCTTTGAAGCTTAACTTTAATCCATGCATATATAACTCCATGAGTTTTGTCATCATCAAAAAGGGGAGATTGTTGGCCCGGAGGCCTTCCTCTCTAGTTTTGATGATGATTAACTCATGTAGTTTTGTTTACTAATAATCTTGTGATTTTAGTTTCAGATCATTAATCAAGATATTAGTTGGTGATTGCTTCAAAAAGACGAGTTTGGAAGCCTTCACTTGGTGATTTCAGGGCCCGAGCATCAAGATCATACATAATCATGCTCGTTGGATCACGGAGTTTTGGACCGAGTCGACTTGAAGATGAAGATCGTCAAGAAGACTTAGGTATCCTAGTGTTTAGTGTGTTTTAGATCCATTTGTAAAGCTTAGTATAGTTGATATGCTCAAGTGCACAGCAACACAAGTTTTATGTTTGGATTTGGTTTTCATGAATAGTTTAGATCAAAACAAGTTTAAATAGTTTTTATGTATATTAGATGTGTTCAATATACATACATGCTTCATATCTTAAACAAACTTATTTTGATATATCTATTCATGTGTTTTAGGAAAAATCAGATTTCCTATTGAAAAATACAAGTTTGATAAAATACATGTTTTGGTTTTTGATAAAATGTTAAAACACAAAAATGGTTTCATATGCTTGATATTTGAGCTAAACTTTTTATCACATGTTTATATATCAATACAAAATGATAAAACTATTTTTGGGTATTTTTACAAGAGATAAAAGATTTTTAGAAATATTTTTAACAAGTGTTTCTGACCCAGAACTGTGCTGACAGACCAAGCCAGTCGACCGGGCGGTCGACCGACGTGCACAGACTTGTGCACGTCTGCTGGCACAGTGGGCCGGTCGGCCGCCCGGCCGATCGGATCAGAGAGCCTTGCTCTCTGTATCTGGGGGGTCGGCCGGGCGGCCGACCGGATCAGAGAGTCTGCTCTCTGTATCTGGGCGGTCGGCCGCGCGGTCGACCGAGTTGCCCAAACGGTCACATTTCTGACCGCTGGCGGTCGGCCGGCCGGTCGACCGCTAGGCCTGTCAGGCTGCCAGATCAGCCTAACGGCTAGTTTCTGTTTTGGCCTATAAATACCCCATCTCTTCATGGTTTTAGCTAAGATTTTTGAGAGCAAAAATTCCTACTTTTCTGAAGTGTTTTACAAGTTTTCAAAAAGAGTTTTAAGTGCCAAAAGATTCATCTTATTTGTTTTAAAGTGTTTTGTCATTTTTCAAAGAAAATAGGTTTTTGGGAATTAGTTTCTTGTTCTTAATTTCTATATCAATTTGGTATTTTCCCAAGAGATTTTCTTTGATCAAAACACTTTGTTTTTCCACCTTGAGCTATATCTTCTATCCTATTCTATAGGATCTTTGTTTTGTGGAAAAGAGAGATTGTTTGTGGTTGAAAGAAACCACTTGTTGTAAACCCTCCTTGCTTTGTGTATCCCTCTTTGGTAGAGGTTGATCGGAGTGGTATTGGCTTGCTCCCTCTTCGGTAGAGGTTGAGGATTGTGGTTTGCTCCCTCTAGTGAGAGGTGGAGTTTGTTGTTGGCTACGGGCCTTATCCCTCTTCGGTGAGGTGGATTGTGGTTGTATTGCCTCGGTGGCATTGTAGGATTGAGAGAGGAGTTTGGTACTCCTATAGTGGATTGGAAATCCTTCACGGTGGTGAAGGCGGGGATGTAGAGCTAGGGGCTTGAACCTCGAAACATATCTTGTTGTTAGCGTTTGATCCATTGTCTCCTAACTCTCTCTCTATTTTGTGCAAAGCATCATTCATATCTTCATATCATTTATTGCTTGTGTTGCCTTGCATATATTCATATTGCCTATTCATCTTATATGCTTGGTTGTTTGTGTGTGCCTCACTTGTACTTAACCACAAGAGCTTCATATAGCACCTCAACCCATATCTAGGGGAATCAAGAGGAGTTAGTCCAGAGCCCTTCACGGGGAATTCGGCTACACTTGTGTGTTGTATTAAGTGTTTGTGCATATTTGTTTTAAGCTTCCGCATTTAGCGCATTTAGTTTCTAGATTAGCATTATCACCTATTCACTCCCCCTCTAGGTGATTTACAAAAGCTATTTCATCAAATCCTGGGGCAGAAACGAGAAAACCAGTAGAAGATATGGGCGAATCACCAATGAGGTGAGCTCCACCACTTGGGTGTGGCCATCTGGCCACATCAGGACCGCGGAAACGCAGCCCTAGCCGCATTTTCATGACTTGTTGAAGTATGTTGGAGGAGCGTTTGCTTCCCCAATCTTCTCACACAGCCTCGCCCCTCTGGTTTTTCCCTATAAATACCATGTTTAACAGAGAAAAAAGGAGCGAAGACTAGGATTATAATTTTTGTTTATTCTTTAAGGATTTAGGCTCTTTGTTAGATAGTGAAAAAGTTGTATTTGTTTTGCAATTTGTAGTTCAGTACAAACACCAGTGAGAGAGAGGAATTGAGTGACTGTATTCTGAAGATTGAAGTGACATCAATACAAAAATCAAGCTACCTTTTCTTCCACTCTATTTTACGGTTTGTCTTTCTTTAATTACTTGCATTATTTTTTGTCTTCCATGAGTAGCTAAATCAGTTTTCTGGGCTCACTATTACTCCTCTTTCTATTCCCTCTTCTTTTCGAATGGTTTTGATGAAATGACCCAATGAATCATTTGCATACCTAACTTAAGCCTTTCTTCTTGAAAGTGTTCTTGAAGGCACATTAGGATGGGTTTGGATTTTTAACTTCTACCTCTTTTCAAAACGTCTCTTGAACTTGTTTTTATCTCATAATTGAACTTTTTGATGATTTAACATTCAACTCAAGACTATTTCTTAAAGAATAGAATTAACCTTTCCAACCATCTTATGTATTTTGCTTAAAACTTTCTAGAATCAATCATAAGTTTTGCCTATGATCAAGTTGAGGCATTAAGATTTTCAAGAGAAGAACATATCATTGAGTAGTGAGATAGTGTGCCCAGATTTTCTTCTTCATTAAAAAACAACAAATCATTTTTTAAACATTATGCAAAATTCACCTTTTTCAAAGCCTTCTCCAAAGTTGCAATTTCTCTTTTGATCGTCTCCCTTCTTTCCATTCTCTTTTCAATTAAAACAACGAGTACAATTCTTTGTTACTAAACAAAACACTGAAAACTTTTCATCGCATTCCTCCTCGTGGACACGACCCTTAGCCCAACGGTGTATTTATTTTTTCACAAGTTTGGTGTGTTGTTTCAGGGACTTCAAGATTCAGATCTAGCATTCAAGCTTTGCAGGAGAAGACTTGGTATTCTGTGCCCCTATTCTCGAAAGTTGGAAACAGAATTTCAAGAAATTGCTATTGCAAAAGTTACAATTTTTTATGGGAGTATTAAAACTTTTTTTTGCAGGACATATTGCTCGCAAAAAAATTAAGTTTTTGTACGTTATATTCTTATTATATCTGCTATCCACCATCCCTATTTTAATCCAACAGTAATTTGAATAATTATTAATTGCTTAAAAAACATTTAGACTTGCATTCTAGTCATTTGACTAATTACGTTTATTTTACAATTACTGTTGAAGAGAACTGGAGACAAGATACGTATGCATAGCATATAGTTTAGGAAACATTCTTGGGTGATATTTACTTTTGAATGCTACTTTTCTATATCTTGCACACTTCGCACAATTAACTCGAAGGGCAAAACTTAAATCAAGATAAGGTGGGGAAGTCATTACCCTTCCTTAGCCCGCAAACCATCTCCAAGCACGCACAACCTAAGCCTAAGTAAAATCTGATAGACGTAGACCTGGTTGTCTACCTTCTTTTCTGATCGAAGTGTGTGAACAACATTGCACTGATTGATCGATGAATCCTGAATTTCAAATGCTTGATTGGAGGTTTTTGGGTTGACTAGCGGCTGACTAGGTAAAGTACCCTATGGTCTTTTACTTAGGGAGCTAGCTAATTGGCTCATCTGCATTTCCAATCTCGATATAACCTGTGAATGGTTGTTCAGCGTTTATCCCTGGTTTTGCATAAAAGCGGTTTGAGACTTGATGAAAGCTTCCATGCTCTCTTCCAATTTGCTGAATTTCTTTTCCATTGATGAACCTTGGGAGGAGGAGGATGGAGCTTGATTGGGGAAATTTGGTGGAGGACTGGGATGGTGGAAATTGTTGGAGAAATTAGGCCTAGGAGGATTGTTCTGGGCCCAGGAGAAATTGGGGTGATTCCTCATACCTGAATTGTATGTTTGGGAGTAGGGATTGTGAGGCGGCTGATCAGTCACATATAATGCATATACATTGTCACCTTACCATACTTTTTAGCTAATAAATCCTATTAATAAGTCTTCTTCTTCTTTGTTAAATGTAGGCCCAATTGCTAAAAGAAAGGAAGGAGAAACATACCCAAAGCCCATTTAATTCTAATTTAATTCAGAATAAATTCGAAATCAAGGAATCAGGGCAAATCTTGGCATATCAGAGAGGTTGAAAATTGGTTGAAAAGAATCCTCCCAAATTAAGCGGTTGAAGTTAACAATCAAAAGCTGTTTCATTAAATCCTGGAGCAGAAACGAGAAAACTAGTAGAAGATATGGGCGAATCACCAATGAGCTGAGCTCCACCACTTAGGTGTGGCCATCTGGCCACACCAGGAACGCGGAAACGCGGCCCTAGCCGCATTTTCGCGGCTTGTTGAAGTCTGTTGGGGAGCGTTTGCTCCCCCAATCTTCTCACAGCCTCACCCCTCTGGTTTTTCCCTATAAATACCATGTTTAACAGAGAAAAAAGGAGCGAAGACTAGGATTAGAATTTTTGTTTATTCTTTAAGGATTTAGGCTCTTTGTTAGATAGTGAAAAAGTTGTATTTTGTTTTGCAATTTGTAGTTCAGTACAAACACCAGTGAGAGAGAGAGAGAGAGTAATTGAGTGATTATATTCTGAAGATTGAAGTGACATCAATACAAGAATCAAGCTACATTTTCTTCCACTCTATTTTACGGTATGTCTTTCTTTAATTACTTGCATTGTTCTTTGTCTTTCATGAGTAGCTAAATCGGTTTTTTGGGCTCACTATTACTCCTCTTTCTGTTCCCTCTTCTTTTCGAATGGTTTTGATGAAATGACCCAATGAATCATTTGCCTAACTTAAGCCTTTCTTCTTGAAAGTGTTCTTGAAGGCACATGAGGATGGGTTTGGATTTTTAACTTCTACCTCTTTTCAAAACGTCTCTTGAACTTGTTTTTATCTCATACTTGAACTTCTTGATGATTTAACATTCAACTCAAGACTATTTCTTAAAGAATAGAATTAACCTTTCCAACCATCTTATGTGTTTTGCTTAAAACTTTTTAGAATCAATCTTAAGTTTTGCCTATGATCAAGTTGAGGCATTAAGATTTTCAAGAGAAGAACATATCATTGAGTAGTGAGATAGTGTGCCCAGATTTTCTTCTTCATTAAAAATAACAAATCATTTTTTAAACTTTATACAAAATTCACCTTTTCCAAAGTCTTCTCCAAAGTTGCAATTTCTCTTTTGATCATCTCCCTTCTTTTCATTCTCTTTTCAATTAAAACAACGAGTACAATTCTTTGTTACTAAACAAAATACCGAAAAGTTTTCATCGCATTCCTCCTCGTGGCCGCGACCTTTAGCCCAAAGCTACACGGTAATCTCTTAACTCTTTGATTTTACAATCAATTTTTGGCGTCGTTGCCAGGGTGGGAACGGTGTATTTATTTTTTAACAAGTTTGGTGTGTTGTTTCAGGGACTTCAAGATTTAGATGTATCATTCAAGTTTTGCAGGAGAAGACTTGGTATTCTGTACCCCTACTCTCGAAAGTTGGAAACAGAATTTCAAGAAATTGCTATTGCAAAAGTTACAATTTTTTGTGGGACTACTAAAACTTTTTTTTTGCAGGACATATTGCTCGCAAAAAATTAAGTTTTTGTACGTTATATTCTTACTATATCTGCTATCCACCATCCCTGTTTTAATCCAACAGTAATTTGAATAATTGTTAATTGCTTAAAAAACGTTTAGACTTGCATTCTAGGCATTTATCTAATTACGTTTATTTTACAATTACTGTTGAAGAGATCTGGAGACAAGATACGTATGCATAACATATAGTTTAGGAAACATTCTTGGGTGATATTTGCTTTTGAATGCTACTTTTCTATATCTTGCACACTTCGCACAATTAACTCGAAGGGCAAAACTTAAATCAAGATAAGGTGGGGATGTCATTACCCTTCCTTATTCCACAAACCATCTCCAAGCACGCACAACCTAAGCCTAAGTAAAATCTGATAGACGTAGACCTGGTTGTCTACCTTCTTTTCAGATAGAAGTGTGTGAACAGCATTGCACTGATTGATCGATGGATCCTGAATTTCATATGCTTGATTGGAGGTTTTTGGTTGACTAGCGGCTGACTAGGTAAAGTACCCTATAGTCTTTCACTTAGGGAGCTAGCTAATTGGCTCATCTGCATTTTCAATCTCGATATAGCCTGCGAATGGTTGCTCAGCGTTTGTCCCTGATTTTGCATAAAAGCGGCTTGGGACTTGATGAAAGCTTCCATGCCCTCTTCCATTTGCTGAATTTCTTTTCCATTAATGAACCTTGGGAGGAGGAGGATGGAGCTTGACTGGGGAAATTTGGTGGAGGACTGGGATGGTGGAAATTATTGGAGAAATTAGGCTTATGAGGATTGTTCTGGGCCCAGGAGAAATTGAGGTGATTCCTCCAACCTGGATTGTATGTTTGGGAGTAGGGATTGTGAGGCGGCTGATCAGTCACATATATTGCATATACATTGTCACCTTACCATACTTTTTAGCTAATAAATCCTATTAATAAGTCTTCTTCTTCTTTGTTAAATGCAGGCCCAATTGCTAAAAGAAAGGAAGGAGAAACAAACCCAAAAGCCCATCTAATTCTAATTTAATTCAGAATAAATTTGAAATTAAGGAATCAGGGCAAATCTTGGCATATCAGAGAGGTTGAAAATGAAAAGAATCCTCCCAAATCAAGCAGTTGAAGTCAACAATCAAAAGCTATTTCATCAAATCCTAGAGTAGAAACGAGAAAACCAGTAGAAGATATGGGCGAATCACCAATGAGGTGAGCTCCACCACTTGGGTGTGGCCATCTGGCCACACCAGGAACGCGGAAACGCGGCCCTAGCCGCATTTCCTCGGCTTGTTGAAGTCTGTTGGGGAGCATTTGCTCCCCCAATCTTCTCACAGCCTCGCCCCTCTGGTTTTTGCCTATAAATACCATGTTTAACAGAGAAAAAAGGAGCGAAGAGTAGGATTAGAATTTTTATTTATTCTTTAAGGATTTAGGCTCTTTATTAGATAGTGAAAAAGTTGTATTTTGTTTTGCAATTTGTAGTTCAGTACAAACACCAGTGAGAGAGAGGAATTGAGTGATTGTATTCTGAAGATTGAAGTGACATCAATACAAGAATCAAGCTACCTTTTCTTCCACTCAATTTTACGGTATGTCTTTCTTTAATTACTTGCATTGTTCTTTGTCTTCCATGAGTAGCTAAATCGGTTTTCTGGGCTCACTATTACTCCTCTTTCTGTTCCCTCTTCTTTTCGAATGGTTTTGATGAAATGACCCAATGAATCATTTGCCTAACTTAAGCCTTTCTTCTTGAAAGTGTTCTTGAAGGCACATGAGGATGGGTTTAGATTTTTAACTTCTACCTCTTTTCAAAACGTCTCTTGAACTTATTTTTATCTCATATTTGAACTTCTTGATGATTTAACATTCAACTCAAGACTATTTCTTAAAGAATAGAATTAACCTTTCCAACCATCTTATGTGTTTTGCTTAAAACTTTCTAGAATTAATCTTAAGTTTTGCCTATGATCAAGTTGAGGCATTAAGATTTTCAAGAGAAGAACATATCATTGAGTAGTGAGATAGTGTGCCTAGATTTTCTTCTCCATTAAAAAACAACAAATCATTTTTTAAACTTTATACAAAATTCACCTTTTCCAAAGCCTTCTCCAAAGTTGCAATTTCTCTTTTGATCATCTCCCTTCTTTCCATTCTCTTTTCAATTAAAACAATGAGTATAATTCTTTGTTACTAAACAAAACACCGAAAAGTTTTCATCGCATTCCTCCTCGTGGACACGACCCTTAGCCCAAAGCTACACGGTAATCTCTTAACTCTTTGATTTTACAATCAATTTTTGGCGTCGTTGCCGGGGAGGGAACGGTGTATTTGTTTTTTAACAAGTTTGGTGTGTTGTTTCAGGGACTTCAAGATTCAGATTTAGCATTCAAGCTTTGCAGGAGAAGACTTGGTATTCTGTGCCCCTACTCTCGAAATTTGAAAACAGAATTTCAAGAAATTGCTATTGTAAAAGTTACAATTTTTTGTGGGACTACTAAAATTTTTTTGCAGGACATATTGCTCGTAAAAAAATTAAGTTTTTGTACGTAATATTCTTACTATATCGGCTATCCACCATCCCTGTTTTAATCTAACAGTAATTTGAATAATTGTTAATTGCTTAAAAAACGTTTAGACTTGCATTCTAGGCATTTGTCTAATTACGTTTATTTTACAATTACTGTTGAAGAGATCTGGAGACAAGATACATATGCATAGTGAAAAATTACCTAGAGGGGTGAATAGGTGATATAGCTAATCTATGAACTCTATGCAGAATTTAAAAACTTAATGCAATACACTCAAGTGCAATCAACAAGTGATGCACACACAACCAAGCCAAGCAATTATGAATGCACAACATGAATAGTTGCAAGGCACAAAGTAAAGAGAGAGATAGAGAGAGAGTCAATGGATCAAGCACAAACAACAAGATATGTTTCGAGGTTCGAGCACCCAGCTCTACATCCCCGCCTTCGACACACGAAAGATTTCTAATCCACTAGCTAGTTCACAAATAACTCTCACAAGGAGTACCCAACTCCTCTCTTTACAACCACAACCTCCTCCTTGAGGCAAGCTCCAATCCAACAAAACAATCACCTCACAACTTGAGGGATTAGCACAAAACAAACAAGGATCACCTCACCACTTGAGGGATACAACCCAATAGCACAACCTCCTCAACACAATGAGGGAAAGGCACAAAGCCAAGCTAAGTTAGGGTTTATAACTTGGTGGTCTAACAAACAACCACAAACAATTTCTTTCTCCCACACAAAGATCCTATAGAAGAGATAGTAGATTTTAGCTCAAGTGTGGAGAAAACCAATGGAATGAAAATCAAAATCACAAAGAAAATCCTTGGGAAAACTGAAACTAAGATATAGAAGATGAATCAAAACTCTATTCCCAAAAACCCTTTTCTTTGATCTTCCAAACCCTAGCAAAAACACCAAAAAGATTATTCAATTTGAATCCAAAAACTTCTTTTGATTGCAGTGAAAACACCAGAGAGTAAGGAAAATTCGCACAAAAAATCTTAGAGAAAAACTCTTTCCAATGGTGTATTTATAGCTCCCAGAAAAATATAGTCGTTGGCAGCCAAATCTGCCAAAATACCCTGCCGGTCGACCGTGCGGTCGACCGTTCAACGGTCACATTTTGACCGATCCAGCTACCGGTCGACCGCCCGGTCGACCGTAACAAACAGAGACTAGCCTGCATACAGTCGGTCGATCGTGCGGTCGGCCGGCCCAATAGGCAGCCAGCGTCCACGTATCCATGCACGTCAGTCGACCATAACGGTCGACCGGCTACTTGGTGCGGCCGACCGTTCGGGTCGGCCGACCTAGCCTGGCAGAGGCTGTTCTGGACAGAAAAACTGAGGAATTAAATATCCAATAAATTCTTGTAAACTACTTAAAAATCCCCAAAAATAGTTTTGACAATTTGCATTGATATATAAACATATGATAAAAGTTTTGACTCAAATATCAAGCAATTAAAACTATTTTTATATCTTACAATATTTTCTAAAAACCAAAAACCGTATTTTCTAAAACTTAGATTTTTGAATAGAAAATACGTTTTGTCCAAAACTCTTTCAAATACAAAAACATGATATTAAACAACATTTAGGCATGATGTATATGGATATAATCCTAAATACATGAAATATATATATATCCATGTTTTTGACATTAATTCCAAAATATGTTTTGTTAAAAATACCAAAACATAAAACACATAAATAAGTAAGTCAAAACTAAGTTTGTCTATGAAATTAAGCATGCATGTATATAGAATAAATCTAATATACATTAAACCATGTAAACTTGTTTTGAATCTATCTATTCACGCAAAACAAGATCGGTTAAACCTAAAACCGAAAAACCGAAAACCAATATTCAAAACATGAAACGTGTGTGTTGTGAACTTGAGCATATCATACTATTCTAATCTTTACAATTTGGATCTAAACACAAAGCTAAACTATGGTACCGAAGTCTTCTTGTAGAGCGCAATCTCCAAGTCGACTCGATCCAAAACTCCTTGATCCACCGAGCAAGTGCTATATATGATCTTTGACGCTTGGGCTCTTGAATCAACATGTGAAAGCTTCCAAATCATCTTGTTGAAGCTAATCACCTACTAATAACTTGATTAATGATCTGAAACTAAAATCACAAGATTATTAGTACACATAACTCCAAGAGTTAATCATCATCAAAACTAGAGTGGAAGGCCTTTGGGCTAACAATCTCCCCCTTTTTGATGATGACAAAACTCATGGAGTTATATATGCATGGATTAAAGTTAAGCTTCAAAGAAGCTCCCCCTTAACTCATGCATAAACAAATAAACAATAAATATGCAATGAATATTAAACATGAAACATGAAACATGCATATCTATGCATAAACAATAAAAGGTTCTAGATACCAATGAAATGTTCAAAAACAAAACATGCTCTAGATACCAATTAAAATTAAACTAAATTAAACTTAATATACCAAACATAAACATGCATATATAAACTCAAGATCTTTCTCCCCCTTTTTGTCAATTATCAACAAAGGGGTAAAAACCAAAATAAAACAAAATCTTCTCCCCCTTTTTAATACAAAGAAACAATCAATAAGGGGTAAAAGTAGAACCAAATCAATAAATTTTTCCCCCCTTTTTGTTCGAAATAATGAATCAATGAGGGGTTAAAAGTAATAAAACAATGTTCTCCCCTTTTGTCTAAAACAAAAAAACCAAATAAGGGTGACTATCAATTAAGATATCAATTGAAAATATGTCAAAGAATAGCATTTTGATACCAATTGAAAGGAAACAAACAAAAAATATTGATACCAATTTTAAGAAAAACACATAAAAATCTTGATACCAATTTGAAATTAAACATAATAAATCTTGAATGTCTAAACAAAATTTTGATACCAATTGTAAATAATTTTCATTTTGAACATATGATACCAATTTGAAATTTTCAATCATAAAGTAAGGGAGTGGGAATCAAATACCAATTGAAAGAGAAAATCAAATTTTCTCCCCCTTTATGAAATACAAACTAAAACAATGCGTAGGCTTGATACCAATTTAAAAGTAATCAATTGAAACAAAATTGAAGCTCAAGCACTAGCATAAACAAGATTTTGTGCTTAAAGATATAGGGATATAATAAACACAAATAAAACATATATATGTATGAAAAATAGATACCAATAGAAATTGATATTCTCGGAATTGAAAGCATACACACATACAAACATATATGAGTATACAAGAAATGTCAAGACTGATACCAATTGAAAGAATTCAATGATACCAATTGAAATAACAATAAGATCAAGTGTATATCTCATATTATCTACCTCCCAATCATGGTTCAAGTTTTAAATGATTTTCATTTTAAGGCATACATGAACATGATCTCCCATCCATCCTCCCATTGAAGGTAGGGGTTTTCAAAAATAGATTTGAAAATAGAGTACGTTTGAAAATCTCTACCATAGTGAAGAATAAGAACTAGTTATAGGAAAAACTTTTAAAACTAGTACGAAATCCTTCAAGTAAGGAATAAAACAAAATTGTTTTTCATGAAACACATGTATATCACATGATCACTAAACACTCAAAGTCCATAAAGCTCATATCAAATTCTCATGAAAACAAATCATGAGTAAACTAATAAAAGTGAGTGTATAAGTATAATGTGACACATATCAACATGAAAATATTCAATTAAGCTTGTATGAAATTCCTTGAAAACATGAAAACATGAAAAACTAGATTTTCATTACCAATAGAAATTACCTAAAAACATGAAAATCATCAAAACGATTTAAACTTCAAGGTATATGTATGTCATGTACAAACTAAAGTATACATACATATCCTAAACATAATGAGTCCACAAGAGTATATGCATGAAGGCACGTGGCTCAAGGATGTACATGTATAATCAATAGTTTGGACAAGATAGACATATACATGAAGTTAAAACACATGATCATAGAAACATATTCAAAATGAGGAATACAAGTTAGAATGCATGAATCATCAAACTAGACTATACTAGCACATCTAATGGGTACAAATAAGCATCCAAGCACAAACACATATAAAGATTTATTTGTGTCCCACTATATGTACAAGTATAAATTCTAGTCTTAATAAAACTAACATCTAAACAAGTAATCAAATCATTAAGCATAAAACGGGATATAAATCAACATGAAAGACATAAAAATGATTATTATGTAAATCCACATGCTATTAGAATCATGATATACATAATAGTCTATAGACGTCAAAACATGTGGCAAAAACAGAAATCATATAACACATCACCATTATTTAGCTATTACAACACATGTTATTTATCAAAACATGAATCATTAAACAAAAATCATACAATCATAAACATCCAAATGGTCATAATGCATATGCATGTGCATTAGATCTAGGGCATACATGTTAGTTTAAACAAGGTGAGAACACTAAATATAGATCCATATAAAATATGGGTGCTCAAGTAACTAAACATGTATAACACTAATCTAATCAACATGATATAAGCATAATGAACAATAAAACAAGACATGCTATGAATAGATGAACATGAAAAGCATGCAAATAAAAATGGGAGTTAGAGAATGATACCAAAACCGATGAAGGTGCATCTCTAGTTCTCCAAACCACGGTGGTCCTCCCACCAAATCTCCTTGAGAGTGAAGCATCCAAATGGTTCTCTTTTAAGCTTAGAACGCATCCACCTCAAGGCACCAATACTCTCACGTGATGCGAGAGCTCCCACCTATATCAAAAATCAAGGAGGTGGTTTTTGGTACCCATTTCCTTTTGGGTCCATAGGGGTTAGTTTCTTTTCTAACCCAAACAAGATTACATGTTAAATTTTCATTATGTAAACAATCAAAGCAAAATCTAGCAAGGTGGCCTTTTCGACCACAATGTGTACATGTGTACACATGAGCATACGTGTGATGGTGGTGACCGTGGAAAGCATGTGTATGCCGTGTAGAGTGTGCATGCAAAGATGGACCTTGTTTCTTGCGAACTAAGGTTTCCAAACTTGAATGATTCAATGTGCATTGGCTCAAAGTGGAGCCCAAACATTCAACACTTTTCTTCAAAATATTTATATCATTTTCAATAGTGGAAGATAAAGTGGAGCATGCAATAGGTGTGCAAGAAGAAGAAGAAGCTATACTAGCATGGCACACATGAGAATCAATTTCAATTTTCAAAGATTCATTTTTCTTTAAAACTAAATCCAATTCTTTTGTAATTGAATCAATTTTATTTTTCAAAACAAGGTTATCTTTTAAAACAAAATCCAATTTAGAAGATAAAACCTCATTGTTTTTCACAACATCATCACAATCATTTTTGCTTTTTAAAAATTCATTTTCCTTTAAAGCAAATTCAAGTTGAGATTTAAGTGAGTCACGTTCACTTGCAATCTCTTTCTTTTCTTGCAAAACCAATTCAAAATTAGAACACAAATTCTTTAATTCATTTTTCAAATCAAGATTATCCTCTTTCAAAAGTCTGTGTTTTTCCAAGAAATTTTCAAGCTTTGTGGTAAGTTCCATATTTAAGGTTTGAGCTTCTAAACAACCATCACAATAGGAACTAGAGCAATCATCTAATTGAGAATCCGATTGTACCTCAAGGGAGTTCTTCCTGTGGACTATGAGGCAATGCTCTTCGGACTTTTCTCTCATAGATCTCCTCATCTTGTTAATAATCCTTGGTAGCTCGGGAGAAGTCAATATGCTCCAAACTGCAAAAGCCGAGTCATAACGATCAAACACCGGTAAAAAATGTTCATTAAGAGATGCTCTAAGTGCTCTAAGTGCTAATGCAATTGCCTTTTTATTCTTGCTACTATTAGGGAATGATTCCATAGTGGAGGCTTGATAAACTAGATGTCCTAGGTTTTTCAAATGACTAATCATATTGGCCTTCCAAACATCAAGTCTAAAAAAGTCAAACATAGGAGGGCTATCCATGAGTGCAACTATATGTGTGCAAATGAACAATGCAAATGAAGATTAGCAAACCAAGATCTCACTCCTAGGTGGTTAAACCTAATATCAGGAGCGGTAGCGCTGATACCAATTGAAAAATCACCTAGAGGGGGGTGAATAGGTGATATAGCTAATCTATGAACTCAATGCGGAATTTAAAAACTTAATGCAATACACTCAAGTGAAATCAACAAGTGATGCACACACAACCAAGCCAAGCAATTATGAATGCACAATATGAATAGTTGCAAGGCACAAAGTAAAGAGAGAGATAGAGAGAGTCAATGGATCAAGCGCAAACAACAAGATATGTTTCGAGGTTCGAGCACCCAGCTCTACATCCCCGCCTTCGACACACGAAAGATTTCTAATCCACTAGCTAGTTCACAAATAACTCTCACAAGGAGTACCCAACTCCTCTCTTTACAACCACAACCTCCTCCTTGAGGCAAGCTCCAATCCAACAAAACAATCACCTCACAACTTGAGGGATTAGCACAAAACAAACAAGGATCACCTCACCACTTGAGGGATACAACCCAATAGCACAACCTCCTCAACACAATGAGGGAAAGGCACAAAGCTAAGCTAAGTTAGGGTTTATAACTTGGTGGTCTAACAAACAACCACAAACAATTTCTTTCTCCCACACAAAGATCCTATAGAAGAGATAGTAGATTTTAGCTCAAGTGTGGAGAAAACCAATGGAATGGAAATCAAAATCACAAAGAAAAATCCTTGGGAAAAACTGAAACCAAGATATAGAAGATGAATCAAAACTCTTTTCCCAAAAACCTTTTCTTTGATCTTCCAAACCCTAAAAAAAAACACCAAAAAGATTGTTTAATTTGAATCCAAAAACTTCTTTTGATTGCTGTGAAAACACCAGAGAGTAAGGAAAAATTCGCACAAAAAATCTTAGAGAAAAACTGTTTCCAATGGGGTATTTATAGCCCCCAGAAAAATATAGCCGTTGGCAGCCAAATCTGCCAAAAATACCCTGCCGGTCGACCGTCCAACGGTCACATTTTGACCGTTGCCAGCTACCGGTCGACCGCCCGGTCGACCGAAACAAACAGAGACTAGCCTGCATACAGTCGGTCGACCATGCGGTCGGCCGGCCCAATAGGCAGCTAGCGTGCACGTATCCGTGCACGTCGGTCGACCCTAACGGTCGACCGGCTACTTGGTGCGGCCGATCGTTCGGGTCGACCGACCTAGCCTGGCAGAGGCTGTTCTGGACAGAAAAACTGAGGAATTAAATATCCAATAAATTCTTGTAAACTACTTAAAAATCCCCAAAAATAGTTTTGACAATTTGCATTGATATATAAACATATGATAAAAGTTTTGACTCAAATATCAAGCAATTAAAACTATTTTTGTATCTTACAATATTTTCTAAAAACCAAAAACCGTATTTTCTAAAACTTGGATTTTTGAATAGAAAATACGTTTTGTCCAAAACTCTTCCAAATACAAAAACATGATATTAAACAACATTTAGGCATGATGTATATGGATATAATCTTATATACATGAAACATATATATATATATATATATATATATATATATATATATATATATATATATATATATATATCCATGTTTTTGACATTAATTCCAAAATATGTTTTGTTAAAAATACCAAAACATAAAACACATGAATAAGTAAGTCAAACTAAGTTTGTCTAGGAAATTAAGCATGCATGTATATAAAACAAATCCAATATACATTAAACCATGTAAACTTGTTTTGAATCTATCTATTCATGCTAACCAAGATCGGTTAAACCTAAAACCGAAAAACCGAAAACCAATATTCAAAACATGAAACGTGTGTGTTGTGAACTTGAGCATATCATACTATTCTAATCTTTACAATTTGGATCTAAACACAAAACTAAACTATGGTACCGAAGTCTTCTTGTAGAGCGCAATCTCCAAGCCGACTCGATCCAAAACTCCTTGATCCACCGAGCAAGTGCTATATATGATCTTTAACGCTCGGGCTCTTGAATCAACATGTGAAAGCTTCCAAATCATCTTGTTGAAGCTAATCACCTACTAATAACTTGATTAATGATCTGAAACTAAAATCACAAGATTATTAGTACACATAACTCCATGAGTTAATCATCATCAAAACTAGAGTGGAAGGCCTTTGGGCCAACACATAGCATATAGTTTAGGAAACATTCTTGGGTGATATTTGCTTTTGAATGCTACTTTTCTATATCTTGCACACTTCACACAAGTAACTCGAAGGGCAAAACTAAAATCAAGATAAGGTGGGGAAGTCATTACCCTTCCTTAGCCCACAAACCATCTCCAAGCATGCACAACCTAAGCCTAAGTAAAATCTGATAGACGTTGGCCTTAGGGACATCTCGAACTCACTAGGAGATTATCCTAAGGAGGAAGGTGTTAGAATTTGACTCCTGTCAAATTAGTGTCTAGGAAGGGGATTAAGGGCCGAAAGCCCGAAGGTTGGTGGTTACTTAATTACGGAACGTCTTTGACGGATAACCTTCCACCAATCTTGCCTTGACCTGGCTGATTAGCTTGTGGTCAAAGTTTACATTATACCTCCTGTGGACAATCAACCAGTTAGGAGTTGTCTAAGTCGAGGTTACCTTAGATTAGGCTTGGTTGATTACTCTTGTTGACTGTTGGTAAACTTGTTTATGATTGTGATTGTGTTTGTGTATGCAAGTGTGGTCAAGAGACCCTAATTCATCTAGGTTGACTAGAAACACATCACCACCCAAATTTGAACCAAGATCAGATCCGGTAATGGCTCAATCAACATCATTGCAGGATAGGTTCTATCCCATTAGAACCTCACTTCCATCTTGCATCCTACTTCCATCAGTTGGTGAATACAATTTTGAGCTCAAGCCTCAATTCATCAACACACTCCCCAAGTTTCACGGCTTAGAGTCTGAAGATGCTTACTTCTTCATAAGAGAATTTGAGGAAATATGTCTAATGATGAAAATCTTACACCTTATAGATGATGCTATTAGGTTGAGATTTATCCCTTTCGCTCTTAAGGACTTAGCAAAGAAATGGCTTTACAGCTTAGCGGCCGGCTCCATCACATCTTGGGATGGTTTCATCAAGGTCTTCTTGAAGAAATTCTATCCAATTCATAAGACCGCTCTCATTAGGAAGACCATCATGCAATTCAAGAAAGAACCGAGTGAACCGTTCTGGAGGTACTTTGAACGCTTTAAAGACCTCCTTGTCCAATGTCCTCATCATGGAATAGAGAAATGGCAACAATGTCAAACTCTTTATGACAGTTTAGACTATACCAAAACCCTCTTAGAAAGTATGTGCCAAGGGGGATTCTTGCAGAAGGATAAAAATGAAGGATGGGATTTATATGAAAACCTAGCTGAAAAGACCATCCAGTGGGAACCTACTAGTGAAACCTCTAGGAATCCAAACTCCATCTCTTCAAGTGGATGTCTCCATTCTATCGAATCATCCATAGCTAATGAGGCTAAGTTAGCGAACCTAGCAAGAAGATTGGAAGCTCTAGAAACAAGGAACCAAGTCCAGTAAATCAAGTCAGCCCAAACTAATTTCCAACTCCGGCTGCACTTACTGTCAAGCCATAATCATGTGTTCGAGGAGTGCCCTGTGTTTCAGACTCAGCAACATACCATGAACCGATAAATGTGGACTTTTCAAGGCCGAACAATAATCCTTACGCACCAATGTACAATCCTGGCTGGAGAAATCACCCTAATTTCTCATGGAGCCAAAATAACAATGACCACTCACGGTCAAATCATGCTAGCCACTTCCATCATGCCAATAATTCTTCCAATCATCAACCTAACTTTTCTAATTTTCACAATAATTCTCCCAACCATCCACCTAACTTTTCAAACTATCAACAAAACTTTCCCAACCAAGCTCCACAATCTCCCTTCCAGAATCCTCAACTAGAAAGGAGAATGACTGACTTTGAAAGAAACATGGAAAGATACATGAAAAATCAAGATTCTCTCATGCAAACTATACAAAGGTTAGAGGTTCAAATGAGCCAATTAGCCACTTCACAGAATGAGAGACAGAAGGGTACCTTGCCTAGTCAGCCAATAACCAATCCTAGGAATTCTCAACAAGCTCATTTGGCTGAGGATCAATCATTAAATCAATGTAATGCTGTTCATACATTAAGGTCAAGAAAGAAAGTTGATAATCAAGTGTCAACGCCAACCAATCCCATCCAGCACAACCACAATCAAGCATCCACCTCATCTATTCCAAATCCTTTCAAATCTGACGAATCTGAAAAAGATAAGTCAACTAATCAGATGCACCACCCTATAGTACCATTTCCTAATAGGCTAAAAAATAACAAGCAAAATTCACACATGAACAAGATAATTGAGACATTTAATCAAGTGAAGATAAATGTGCCACTTCTTGATGCCATCCAACAAGTCCCTTCCTATGCTAAGTTTCTTAAGGACATGTGCACCAAGAAGAGAAAGACTAATGTCCCAAAAAGGTCTTCTTAGCCACTAACATTAGTGAGCTACTATCGGGTCCGATCCTTGTTAAGTACAAGGTCCAGGTAGTCCCACCATTGCCTGCACAATAGGACAAGCCGAGATTAGTTGTGCACTTCTTGACTTGGGGCAAGTATCAACTTACTTCCATTCTCAGTTTATCAACAACTCGGGTTGGGCGATCTTAGTTCAACTCGAGTCACTATCCAACTGGCTGACCGTTCAGTAAAAGTTCCAAAAGGGAAGATTAATGATGTCCTGATCCGGGTAGGAGAGTTTATTTACCCTGTCGATTTCATAGTTCTGGAGACACAACCTGTGTCCAACTCCAATCATAGGGCAACCATTCCTTGCTACTGTCAATGCCATCATCAATAGTAGGAATGGGTCCATGAGGTTAACCTTTGGGGACATGACTAGAGAAGTCAATGTCTTCAATCTAGGAAAACAACCCCGCGATGTTGAGGATCAAACATTTGAAGTCAACCTCATTGAGAACTTAACAAGTGAACATAGGGAAGAATTGGAACTAGAAACTGAGTGCGACTTCGAGTTAGAGTCTGACGATGTTAATCTTGATCAGGTTGTAGATTCTAATGTGAATTGGGCCTCGAACCCTATTTCACCAATAATGGAGCCAACAAATTTGACTAGTCCTTCCAGTGAGCCTTACTTGCGCATCTCAAGTACGTCTATCTAGGCGAACAAGAGACCTTTCCTGTCATCATTGCCTCCCACTTAAATGACGGGGAAGAAGAAGATCTTAAAGCAATTCTAAGAAAATATAGGGAAGCCATTGGTTAGACTATGACTGATATAAAGGGATTAAGTCCGACCATCTTCAACATCGCATCCATCTCAATGAAGATGCCACACCTAAAAGAGACCCGCAGCGTAGGTTAAACCCTATAATGCAAGAGGCTGTTCATGCTGAAATTGTAAAACTCTTAGACAATGGGATAATTTATCCCATTTCTGATAGCCAATGGGTCATTCCTGTCCACGCAGTTCCAAAGAAATCCGGCTTCACCGTAGTGGAAGACGAGAACAAAGAGTTGGTCCAAACTCGACTTCCCACGAAGATCCGAGTTTGCATTGACTATAGGAAGCTTAATGCTGCAACTCGTAAGGACCATTTTCCACCTCCCTTCATTGATCAAATGCTTGAACATTTGGCGGGTCACGAGTATTACTGTTTCTTGGACGGTTACTCGGGGTATAACCAGATCCCTATTGCTCCTGAGGACCAAGAAAAGACTACGTTCACATGTCCATTTGGGACATTTGCTTATCGTCGAATGCCTTTCAGCTTATGTAATGCACCAACAACGTTTCAACGTTGCATGTTGAGTCTTTTCTCTGATATGGTAGAACGATTCTTAGAGATCTTTATGGATGATTCTCCATCTACGGAGATTCATTCACTTAATGTCTCCACCATTTAGAACTTGTCCTCCAACATTGTGCTGAGAAAAATGTGACACTGAATTGGGAGAAATGTCACTTCATGGTAAAACATGGAATTGTCTTGGGTCATGAAATCTCCAAGAAAGGAATCGAAGTGGATAGAGCCAAAATTGAGGTTATTGTAAAGCTTCCCATGCCCAAATGCGTGAAGGATATTAGATCTTTCTTAGGACACGCTGGTTTTTACTGAAGATTTATCAAGGATTTTAGCAAAATTGCTAGGCTCTTGACTAATCTGTTAGCTAAGGACGTGTCCTTCACTTTCGATGCTGAATGTCTGAATTCTTGGGAGAAGCTTAAGAGAGAGCTTATTTCTGCACCAATCATATCTGCACCGGATTGGTCTAAGCCGTTCGAAATCATGTGCGATGCTTCCGATTTTGCCATAGGCGCTGTCCTAAGACAATGCATTGATAACAAGCAGCATGTGATTTACTACTCTAGTAGGACTCTCAACGATGCTCAATTGAATTACTCTACGACTGAGAAGGAATCTTAGCAGTAGTGTTTGCCTTAGAGAAATTTCGTCCCTAGCTACTAAGGTCCAAAACCACCATTTTCACCAATCATTCTGCGCTTAGGTACCTCATGATGAAGAAGGATGCCAAGGCCCGACTCATTCGCTGGATCCTCCTTCTTCAAGAATTCGATCTCAAGATTCGAGACAAGAAAGGCGTAGAAAATGTCGTTGCTGACCATCTCTCACGAATCCCTAATTCTCCATGCAATGAATTACCCATAAATGAGGATTTTCCTGATGAAAATCTCTTAGCTATCTCTAGGGATCCTTGGTTTGCTGATATAGTGAATTACTTAGTCACAAACCAAACTCCGTCTCATTGGTCCAAAAATAATATATACCGGTTCTTATCCCAAGTCCAGTATTTCTTTTGGGAGGAACCGTATCTTTTTAAGTACTGTTCTGACCAAGTTATTAGGAGATGCATTCCTGATGAGGAGGTTAAGAGTGTTTTATCCTTTTGTCACGAACTTGCATGCGGTGGACACTTTGGTCCCCGCAAGACTGCTAAAAAAGTGCTACAAAGCGGGTTCTATTGGCCCACTTTATTCAAGGATGCTTATGAATTTTGCAAGACGTGCCCTAGATGCCAAATGGTAGGAAGGATCTCAATACAAAATGTGATGACCCTCAACCCAATTCTAGAAATAGAACTCTTTGATGTTTGGGGCATCGAGTTTATGGGTCCATTTCCTAATTCATTTGGAAATCAATACATATTGGTTGCTGTGGATTATGTGTCCAAGTAGGTAAAATCCATTCCATGTAAAACTAATGATAACTGATTGAGTTTTTCCTGCACACAAAATATAGAATATCAGATTAAGAAGTAAAGGTGTGCGAGGTGCTCAATACTATCCGCTGTAGCAAAGGCTATGCGGGTCGTGATCCTCAGGGAGGGACTAGCGATGGAAGCATTTAAATAAGATTCTCTAAAAATTATTTTCTTTTAGTTATTAAAAGGAAAATAGAAATAATATTTAAAGTTAGGTTAGGAAGAAGGCGTAGATTAAGAAGATGAAAAAGTGATAATTACAATGAGATGGGAAAGAAAGAATTTGAAGGAGAGGTGTTGGTGACTTAATCTAAAACAAGAAAATAGAATAAACACTTACCTTCGTATGGTTGATGAATTACGTGAAAACCTAACACGTTATACCTTGCTTCGGAGGTGTTTGAACGCATAAACTATAGGATCGATCTCAGTCCCCTGTTCGCATTATATCATCAAGCTGGGTAAGAATGAAGTGATACGTACCTTGAGGAGGAGAACATCTCCATGAAGTATCGTTGGCACTACCAAGATTCGTTATACTTGTGCTTTGGAAATCACTTGTATGCTCATCACAGACCAACAGAAATAAAATAGAAAAGGAAAAGAAAATAAAAAGGAAAATAAAGCAATGACACAAAAATAAATGTTACCTTTATTACTTGATACAATGGAAGAGAAGATGAGCATACATCGGTGTCACTCTCACATAGCCCTCTCCCTCACTTACATAAAAATTACAAAAAGCAAAGAAAACCTAAACTACAAGCCTAAGAAAACCCTAGATTTGGCCCTCTACTTTTCTGGACACAGTTCTCGGTTGCACTGCAGGGGTATTTATAGGTGCAGAAGGAGGTAGAGTCCAGATCGAAGTCGTCCACGAAAACTGGTCCCAGGATAAGGCTGAAACGCCGCGGAAACGCGGCTTGGACCGTATTTCCTCGGCCACGTGGCGTCGGTTGGCCACGCGCTTTGGCGCGTGGCTTCCCCTGGTCCGTCCATCTGGGCTTTATCTTCTGGAAGCTGCATCCTGGCTCTTTATCTTGGGATTTCAAGATAACTTGGGAAGCAAGTTACCTAGATCTCAAATCTCCCAATATCTTTTAAACGAATTTCCTTATCTTTGCACTCTCTTCTTTGGCTTTTATCCTCATCCTGCAAGTGTTTAGGGTTGAATAGAAGTCTATCCTTCTCTCTTCTTTGTATTTGCAACTTTTGCCCTTAGTATTTGCAATTTTGACAATTGATATTTGTAACTTTTACATTGGGCTTTAAACATGGGCTTTTGGGCTTCTTTTGAGGCTTTATTGCATTATTTTTATTTCTCAAGGCCTGCACACAATAAATAATAAAATATTAGTAAATGTGCAGAATTATATGAATAAATATGAAAATGTGATGGTAAATGTAATGATAAAAATGCACTTTTCACTACCAATCACACCCCCACACTTATCTTTTTGCTCGTCCTCGAGTAAAAATCAAAAAGAAAAAGAAAAACTAAACTAGCTAACTCACTTTCGTAGGAATCACGGTTGCACTTTGCATGTGCAACAAGCCGTTAAACCCCTAGGTTACCCTAAAGGACGAGTGTTGTCTCGTGAGGGTTTTCAGCAGATTACACCCACAAAATCCATGAAAAGGAAAATATTTGAAATACTTTTGAAAAGACTGAGTAGTCTATAAGTTTTAGGATTATCATTTTTATTCATTCTTAAACTTAGTCTTTATAAAGTAAATTGTTATCCATTTTAGGTAAGGATAGAAATTGAATTTTTGTATAGTCTTTTTCATTACCAAAAATCATATGCATCCTTGTAAATCTTTGCTAGGAATTCTTTAACTTGGACTCTCATGCCTCTTTATTATTATCATTATTTTTTATAACTCATCTAATTTTCTTTCGTGTAAGTAACAAGGCTTCTTGAGGCCCTCATACCTAACTAATTGACTATTAGATGTGTTAATATAATATTATTTTTTTCTTTTTTTTTAATATGTATAACTCATCTAATTTTCTTTCGTGTAAGTATCAAGGCTTCTTGAGGCCCTCATACCTAACTAATTGACTATTAGATGTGTTAATACATGTATTATATTTCTTAGATTTCTTAGGCTCTCTAATCCACCCATGTAGCGAACTTAAAGTCGGTGACTCCCAAACCGGTCGGCTTTAGGGCACCGGGTGAGAAAATACCCCTCGGACTCAAATTCGAGTGAACTAGGCCACAAAACTAAGGATGCTTATTTATAAACTCACCTTTAGGCGTGAATACATATGCTTCTTGAGGCACATGTATCCAGCTTAATCAGTGAATTTCTCTTTTCTTTTTTTCTTTTTTTCTTTTTTTTCTTTTATGAGGCTCAAGGGTCTTTGTCTTAGAATCCTAGATATGCATTAGGTGCACATTTCATTAAGGTAAAAATTAAGACTAACTACTTATTCAATTTCTCCTCCTATACCTAAAAATTCAACAATTTATTTATTTTGATCAAGTTTTTAGAAATCCTAATCATGATTTTCCTAATTCTTAAGATTAACTTAGATTTATTTCAAAAGATAAGTCAAAATATTGTCCTTTTTATAAATTTTTTTTATTTTTTCTTTTCATTTTTTAATATTAGCAAATTTTTTGTAGTTTCTACCTATGTTAGTATGTTAGTAAAGCCTACCCCCACACTTATCTCATGCATTGTCCTCAATGTATGAATGAATGCATATATGCATGAAAAAGAAGAAGGGAAGGCAGAAGTTACCTTAAGGTGGTGGTTCCGGTGGTGGTCTAATTGGTCCACGAAATGCGCCCCAATCAACTTTTTGTGGGATTCGGAGGAACCCACCAGAAAATTTTCTTGTATAACCCACTATAATGTATGTATGATTATTTTTAAACAAGTCCACCCCATCAAATTTCCAAATTTCATAATAAATTTTAGAGTCAATTGTGTCAACCTCCTTGTCCCAAAATGGAGTGTGAAAAGATGGAATGATTGACTTGAACATGGGAAGTACGGGAACGAATACCGACTCAGGAAAGAAACTTAAATCAAGTAAGGGTTTAGGAGTCGGGCTAGGTTCAGGAAGTGGGTCCAAATCAATAAGCTGAAACTCAAGTCCACAATCAGTTTCCCACAATGGAATGTGACTCAATGTTGGTAATTCAAGTTCAGGAATGATAGGTGTGGGAATCAAATCTGACTCTAAAAGATTACCTAAGTCGGGTAACAAAACAGGAGTCAATATTGATTCGGGAATTTGAACTTGATCACAGATTTGAGAATCTAGGTCACATATCTCATCGAGCTCAATATCATAAAAATGAGAACTTGCTAATTTATCCATGGGACTTTCAAAATTGCACAATTGGTCAAGTTCAATATGATCATCAAAAATGGGTGATTCAAATTCATGATGAATTGGCACAGGATCCAATGTTGACTCGGGAAAAGTAAAATCAGGTGGAGACACCAGAGTCATTATTGAGTCAGTAAATAACATTGAATCACCGGGTGGAAGATCATGATCATATTCATGCTCAAGTTCTGTTTCAGGAAAGGAAAAACTTGCCAAGTTATCAAAATTTGAAGTTTCGGCAAGTTCACATGATGGCACTGAATTAGAATCTTGTTGTCCAAAGCAACTTGGTTCGTCGGCTCTAAGAGAGTGGTCAGCGATATCAGAAATGGCCGAACGGTGAGAACGTAAAGATTGAACCATCATATCTATATCATGATCACGGGCTGATTGGTCACTAATGTTGCATATTTAATGTCACATTTTCATACTGATTTTAGAATAAAAGCCTGCATTGTCCTAATTATTTGTTTGATTTATTTGCAGGCCCAATCCTTAAGGAGATGAAGAGAAATGAGCCCAAAAGCCCACCAGAATTCTGAATTAAATCAGAGTTAATTCGCACAAATAAAATCAGGAAAAAATCAAGAGGTTGAAACCGGTTGAGAAGAATCCTCTCAGAATCGATCGAAAGCAAAAAAATCCAAGGTCATTTCGTCAGAATCCAGAGCTCCAACGACAAAACCAACAAAGGATAAAGCCAGAAGAAGACCCCGGACAGACCCACCAACAGGGTGTGGCCACCTGGCCACACCAGTGCCGCAGAATTGCGGCCCAAGCCGCAATTCTGCGGCCAACTGAAGTCAGTTGGGGGAGCGTTTGCTCCCCCAACGTTCCCGGGATCTTGGTTGTTAGGGTTTGGGCTATAAAAGGCATTTACTGCACTGAAAATGAGGCGAAGGCAGAGATAGGACTTAGCCAAGCTTTTCATTTCTAGGTTTAGGTTTTTCTTTTTTATGTAACTTGTATGTAGGCTTAGGTTAGAAGATGATTCATGTAAGTAAGAGAGAGAGGCTGATGTTGAGAGTGACACCGATGTACTCCTCCTCCTTTCTTTCATTGTCTCAGTAAGCAATAAAGGTAAACTTTTCTTTGTGTTCGTTTCTTTACTTTCCTTTACATTTGTTTTGCTTTTCGTTTTTCTTTTCTACTTCACCTTGGTTGTATGTGTTGAGTCTACAAGTGAACTCTAAAGCAAGTACACCGATGCTACGTGAGAGCCAGCGATAGTTCATGAAGACGTTCTCCTCTTCCAAGCTCGCATCACTTCGTTCTTCTTATGCTTGACGATATAATGTGCACGGGGACCGAGTTCGAGTTTATGATCTATGTGCTGAACGCCTCCGAAGCAAAAAGGTAGAACTTGCAAAAAGGTTTCCAAGTAAGTCATCACCAAACTAGGTAAGTAATTCTTAACTTTCTTTCTTTTCTTTTATCGCTATAGTATAGATCGCCAACACGATTTCTTTCACCCCTTCTTCCCAATCGTTTTCGATCTTTTCCTCCACTTCATTTGTACATAGTCGCTTTTTATTGTTTTCTGATTTTCCACCTTCTTCCTCTCTCGCTTTCTCTCTAACTTTAACTATAACTTTCTTTTTCTTTTTCTTAATTTTAAAAACAGAGAAGAACCTTCGCTTATTTTTGATAACGATTTCAATAAAACTGTAAACGCTTCCATCGCAAACCCTCCTTGTGGATCACGACCCGCATTAGCCACTTGCTATAGCGGAAGTATTGAGCACTTGCACGTTTTTATTATAAGATCTAAAAATTCGTATTTTTTGTGCAGGTTTAGCTTCAATCCAATTTTGGCGCCGTTGCCGGGGAGGGTAACATGTTTTTTATTGAAATCTGAATTTTTATTGCAAATTTTTTAGATCTAAACGAATTTTCTTCTCTGTTGCAGGTTACAGGGCAAGCAAAGCAGAAAATTATCATTGCAGTGACATACAAGTGGCCTTGGGCCTCTGCTCCAAAAAGCAGAGACAAAGGGCCCTCTGAATTGTCGCGTTTCCACGGCAAAAGCCGCGGATCCGCGGCAAGGAAGAGTTGACTACTAACAGCTTTTTGCAGGGCTGCTTAGTTTAAAAAAAATTCTAGTTTGCTGCAACTTTAATTTTTCTTATATGCCATAACATAAGCCTGCTAATAATCAACAATAAAATATTTGTTGAAAAGATAAAAAATTGATTAGACATTTGCATTTTAGGCACGTGTCTTTTTAATTCCTTTATTTTTTACTGTTGAAGAGTGCTGGAGCAAGGTATGTTTGCATTGCATCTAGAATAGGACTATCTCTTGGTTGATTTATATCGCTTAGAGTGCATCTTATTTATCTTGTACACTTGCACAAAAACTAATCTTAAGGGCACCACCCAATAATAAGATAAGGTGGGGATTTAATCACCCTTCCTTAGCCCAAAAATCAGAATCCAAGCACTCACTAACCCAAGCCTAACTTAAAATGAGTAGACGTTGGCCCTAGGGACATCTCAGACTCAATTAGGAGATTATCCTAAGGGGGAAAGGTGATGGAACTTGACTCTTGCCAAATCAGTGTCTAGGAAAGGGATTAATGGCCGAAAGCCCGAAGGTTGGTGGTTATTTAATTAAGGAACGTCTTTTGACGGAAAACCTCCCACCAACCTTGCCCTGACCTGGCTGATTAGCTTGTGGTCAAAGTCTACATTAAACCTCCCGTGGACAGTCTAACCAGTTAGGAGTCGTCTAGGTCTAGGTCTACCCTAACTTAGGCTAGAATTTTTTCTTTTTGTTTGTTTATTTGTTTGTTTTTCTTTGTTTGTATTCTATTGTGTGATATGGACTATAATAATAATTTTTTCAACTACAATAATAATCCATATTACACACCGACTTCATTTTCGGATATTACCAACCCGGCATATCATAACTTTGACCAACCTAGTGTGCCGGATTGGTCTTATCCGAATCAATATGACCCATACCCCCCATCTAACAACTATAATTTCCATAATGATTTCAACTCTTCACCGAGTCAGTGGGGATTCACCTCCCCCGAGCATAATTTCCAACCATCTTGCCCTCCTTCTCCACCCAGTCCACATTATGTTCAAGATTCATACTCAGTTCCACCCGTCCAAAATAGGAAACCATCAATTTTGGAACGGAGTATGCGTGAGTCCAAACACAAATCCCAAAATCTAATGGACTCACAATTTCAATACCACTTCCAAGACAACTCTTCATCTTTTCATCAAAACAATGAACCCATCAATTATGAAAAGATGCTAGAAGCCATGACTCATGCTCAAAATGCTAGAAATCGTGACATAGATATGATGGTCGAATCTCTACGTTCCCACCGTCCTGATGTCACTTACCATTCTGTTAGAGCCGAAGTGTCATGTAGTTTTGGAAATCAAGATTCCATTTCAGAACAACCATGTGAACTTACCCAAACTCCAATGATATTGATAGTTTGGCTAGTTTTCCTTTTCCTGAAATAGAACTTGAAAATGATTATGATCCTGAACCCCAACTTAGTGATTCAATTCCATTTCCTGATTCGATTATGACTCCGGTATCTTCACCTGACTTCAATTTTTTCCCGGAGTCAACATTGGATCCTGTACCAATTCATAAAGAAATTGAATCACCCATCTTTGAGGATCATATTGAACTTGACCAATTATACACTTTTGAAGATCCTATTGACAAATTGGTAAGTTCTCCATTTTTTGATATTGAACTCAATGAGATATGTGACCTAGATTCTCAAATCTGTGATCCAGTTCAACTTTCTGAATCAATCTTGACTCCTGTTTTGTTACCAAACTTGAGTAATATTTTAGAGTCAGTTTTGATTCCTCCACCTATCATTCCTGAACTAGAATCACCCATATTAGGTCACATTCTATTGTTGGAAAATAAATGTGGACTAGAGTTTCAACTTCTTGACTTGGACCCAATTTCTGAACCTATTTCGACTCCTGAACCTTTACTTGACTTAAGTCACCTTCCTGAGTCGGTATTAGTTCCTGTCATTCCTGAGTCCAAGTCAACCGTTCTATCATTTCATACTCCATTCTGGGACGAGGTGGTTGATAAATATGACTCCGAAATCAATTATGAAATATGGAAATTAGATGGGGTTAAATACTTAATAAAGATCCTTTATGGATTCATCTTTTTAATGGGTTATATTAAAGAAATTCTTGGTGGGTTCCTCTGAGACCCAAGAAAAGTTGATTGGGCCGCGTTTCGTGGACCAATCAAACCACCACCGGAACCACCACCATAAGGTAACACTTTCCTTCCCTTTCTTCTTTTTCATGCATCTATGCATTAATTCATACATTGAGGACAATGCATGAGATAGGTGTGGGGGAGGGTCTAACATAACTTTTCTTTTTCTTTAAAATAAATTTTTTTTTTTTTAAACATTTTCCTTTACTTTTAAAAACTTTTTGAAAAATAGAAACAATATTTTGACTTATTTTTGTAAGAAATTATGTTAATTTTAAGGAATAGGAAAATCTAAATTAGGATTTCTTATACTTGGTCAAAATAAGATTATTTGTTTGATTTTTAGAGTTAGGAAGATAATTTGTCAAAGTAATTTAGTCTTGATCTTTACCTTGATAAAATATGCACACTTCATACACTTACACACTTAGGGTTCAAAAACAAAGATTCTTATGCCTTAAAAAAAATATGAATAAGTCTAATTATTGATTAGCTAGGTGCTTTGGCCTAAGCAAGCCTTAGTATTTATGCGAAAGATGATTAGATAAGTAAAAAAAAAAAAATGAATAAATCTAATTATTGATTAGCTAGGTGCTTTGGCCTAAGCAAGCCTTAGTATTTATGCAAAAGATGATTAGATCCTCTGATTAAGCTGGGTATTTGTGCCTAATAAAGCATAAGTATTCATGCCTAAAAGAGGTTCATATAATAAAATCCTTAGTTTTGTGGCCTTGTTTGCTCGAGTCCTTAAGTCCTAGGGGTGTCTTCTCACCTGGTGCCCTAAGACCGTTTGGTTTGGGAGTCATCGATTAGAGGCTCGTTACATGGGCAGATTAGAAAGCCTAAACTAAGGAATAATACCACAAAAATATATATATATACAAATAAATAAGGCATAAGAGTTAGAGTTAATGAACCCTTAGTCAAAATTTTCACAGTCACAAGGTGCATATGACTTAGGGTAAAGTAATAGACTAGATGAGAAGTACAATTTGACTCCTTACTTTGATTGATAACAAATTTTTGAATAGAGACTAAGTTTAGGAATGAAAAATTCGGTTTTCCTATAACTTATAGATTGCTTAGATCTTACAATCATATTTCAAATATTTTTCTCTTTCAAAATGCTTTTCGAAAATACTAACTCTTTATTTCTCTTTCTTTATGGATTTTGTGGGTGCAATCCGCTGAAAACCCTCACGAGACAAAACTCGTCCTCTAGGGGAAACCTAGAGGTTTAACGGCTTGTTGCACATGCTCAGTGCAATCGCGCGACCTGCGAAAGTGGTCTAATAATCCTTAGTATAGTTTAGTTGTTTTGCTCGAGGACGAGCAAAAGATAGGTATGGGGGTGTGATTGGTCACTAATGTTGCATATTTAATGTCACATTTTCATACTGATTTTAGAATAAAAGCCTGCATTGTCCTAATTATTTGTTTGATTTATTTGCAGGCCCAATCCTTAAGGAGATGAAGAGAAATGAGCCCAAAGCCCACCAGAATTCTGAATTAAATCAGAGTTAATTCGCACAAATAAAATCAGGGCAAAATCAAGAGGTTGAAACCGGTTGAGAAGAATCCTCTCAGAATCGATCGGTTAAAGTAAAAAAATCCAAGGTCATTTCGTCAGAATCTGGAGCTCCAACGACAAAACCAACAAAGGATAAAGCCAGAAGAAGACCCCGGACAGACCCACCAACAGGGTGTGGCCACCTGGCCACACCAGTGCCGCAGAATTGCGGCCCAAGCCGCAATTCTGCGGCCAACTGAAGTCAGTTGGGGGAGCGTTTGCTCCCCCAACGTTCCCGGGATCTTGGTTGTTAGGGTTTGGGCTATAAAAAGGCATTTGCTGCACTGAAAATGAGGCGAAGGCAGAGATAGGACTTAGCCAAGCTTTTCATTTCTAGGTTTAGGTTTTTCTTTTTTATGTAACTTGTATGTAGGCTTAGGTTAGAAGATGATTCATGTAAGTAAGAGAGAGAGGTTGATGTTGAGAGTGACACCGATGTACTCCTTCTCCTTTCTTTCATTGTCTAAGTAAGCAATAAAGGTAAACTTTTCTTTGTGTTCGTTTCTTTACTTTCCTTTACATTTGTTTTGCTTTTCGTTTTCCTTTTCTACTTCACCTTGGTTGTATGTGTTGAGTCTACAAGTGAACTCTAAAGCAAGTACACCGATGCTACGTGAGAGCCAGCGATAGTTCATGAAGACGTTCTCCTCTTCCAAGCTCGCATCACTTCGTTCTTCTTATGCTTGACGATATAATGTGCACGGGGACCGAGTTCGAGTTTATGATCTATGCGTTGAACGCCTCCGAAGCAAAAAGGTAGAACTTGCAAAAAGGTTTCCAAGTAAGTCATCACCAAACTAGGTAAGTAATTCTTAACTTTCTTTCTTTTCTTTTATCGCTATAGTATAGATCGCCAACACGATTTCTTTCACCACTTCTTCCCAATCGTTTTCGATCTTTTCCTCCACTTCATTTGTACATAGTCGCTTTTTATTGTTTTCTGATTTTCCACCTTCTTCCTCTCTCGCTTTCTCTCTAACTTTAACTATAACTTTCTTTTTCTTTTTCTTAATTTTAAAAATAGAGAAGAACCTTCGCTTAGTTTTGATAACGATTTCAATAAAACTGTAAACGCTTTCATCGCAAACCCTCCTTGTGGATCACGACCCGCATTAGCCACCTGCTATAGCGGAAGTATTGAGCACTTACACGTTTTTATTATAAGATCTAAAAATCCGTATTTTTTGTGCAGGTTTAGCTTCAATCACGGGCTAATCTAGCCTGAGTCATGGCTGCAAGCATCCTTTCATAGTTGATAGGTGCATCATGTTGTGATTGGATTTGAAAGGATGAAGTGTAATCGTGATGAAGTTGTGAGTTGGTGGACTCACGCATAATCATGTCTGCGATTGATGGTAATTGTTGCTTGGACTCATGCATACTCATCATTTCCTGGATAGATGGTAGTCTATTCTGACTGGGTGGATCTGAGTATGAATCTTGATAATATTGTGGACAAGGTGGAGACGGAGGACAAGTCGGTTGAAAATTAGACTCGGGGAATCGAAACCCCATGAACTCTGTGAAGAGTTGAAAGTATGAAAATTATGGTCATAAGATGGGGGTATGGGTTATGTTCATTCGGATAAGACCATTCCGGCACACTAGGTTGGTCAAAATTATGATATGCCGGGTTGGTAATATCCGAAAAAGAAGATGGTGTGTAATATGGAATAAAGTTGGAAAAATTATTATATGCCATATCACACAAACACAAACAAAGAAAAACAAAAACAAAAAAATAAGCAAACAAAAAAAAGAAAAATTTCTAACCTAAGTTAGGGTAGACTTATGACCTAGACGACTCCTAACTGGTTAGACTGTCCACAGGAGGTAGGGTGTAGACTTTGACCACAAGTTAATCAGCCAGGTCAGAGCAAGATTGGTGGGAGGTTTTCCGTCAAAGACGTTCCTTAATTAAGTAACCACCAACCTTCGGGCTTTCGGCCCTCAATCCCCTTCCTAGACACTGATTTGGCAGGAGTCAAATTCCAACACTGTTCTCCCTTAGGATAATCTCCTAATTGAGTCTGAGATGTCCCTAGGGCCAACGTCTACTTAATTTTAATTAGGCTTGGGTTAGTGAGTGCTTGGAATATGATTTTTGGGCCAAGGAAGGGTGATGAAATCCCCACCTTATCTTGTTAATGGGTTATGCCCTTAGAATAAATTTGTGCAAGTGTACAAAATATGTAAATAAGATTCACTCAAAGCATGAAAATCAACCAAGAGATGAGTCCTATTCTACATGAAATGCGAACGTACCTTACTCCAACACTCTTCAACAGTAAAATAAAGGAATTGAAAAGACACGTGCCTAGGATGCAAACGTCTAATCAATTTTTTATCCTTTTCAACAAATATTTTACTGTTGATTAATTAGCAATATACAGGTTTATCACAGAACAAATTTTAACAGAGCAGAAAACAAATCTTGCAATTTGTAGCAACCTGCAGAAAGATCTGTCAGTAATGAACTACTAAGGCCGCGGAAACGCGGCTATTGCCGCGGATCCGCGGCACTGTAGTAGGCTCTAATGCTCTGCCTTCGAGGGCAGAGGCACAAAGTTGCTATATGTCCACTTCTGCTGTTTCCTGTTCTCCAAACCTGCAAACAAAAAGAATAAAAGAATTAGTTAATAATTTTTTTTTAGAGAAAACTTACCGTCTCTCCCCGGCAACGGCGCCAAATTTTGATTGAGTTTTTCCTACACACAAAATATAGAATATCAGATTGAGAAGTAAAGGTGTGCGAGGTGCTCAATACTATCCGCTGTAGCAAAGGCTATGCGGGTCGTAATCCTCAGGGAGCGACTAGCGATGGAAGCGTTTAAGTAAGATTCTCTAAAAATTATTTTCTTTTAGTTATTAAAAGGAAAGTAGAAATAATATTTAAAGTTAGGTTAGGAAGAAGGCGTAGATTAAGAAGATGAAAAAGTGATAATTACAATGAGATGGGAAGAAAGAATTTGAAGGAGAGGTGTTGGTGACTTAATCTAAAACAAGAAAATAGAATAAACACTTACCTTCGTATGGTTGATGAATTACGTGAAAACCTAACACGTTCTACATTGCTTCGGAGGCGTTTTAACGCATAAACCATAGGATCGATCTCAGTCCCCTGTTCGCATTATATCATCAAGTTGGGCAAGAATGAAGTGATATGTACCTTGAGGTGGAGAACATTGAAGGTTCACCTAGAGGGGGGGTGAATAGGTGAAGGCTAATCTAATGGTCACTTAATGCCAAATGATGCAAATAATGCGGAAGCTAAAAACAATTATGACCTAATTAAAACTTTTACACTAAACACTATGTATAACACAAGAGTGTTGCCGAATTCCCCGTGAAGGGCTCTGGACAAACTCCTCTAGATTCCCCTTGAATGGGTTGAGGTGCTGCGTTGGCTCTCTTGGTTGAATACAAGTGTTAGCAAACAAACCCAAGCAAGTATATCAATATGAGCACAAATGAATATCTAGCATATAAAGATGAGCACAATAAAAGTATGCAAGATATAAAAGAGATAAAGAGAGAGAGAGAGAGAGAGAGAGAGAGAGAGAGTGAGCAATCGCAAACACAAGGGTATGTTTCGAGGTTCGAGCACACTTGCTCTACATCCCCGCCTTCGACACACGAAGGATTTCCACTATGCAAGATCCCAATGGATCTCTCCTCGGTGCCGCAACACCTACAAGCCCTCGGACTCCCTAGTCCCGTACACACCGCAAGCTCACTAGCTCGCCGAGGTCGCACCTCAAACACGGAGTTCACACCCGAACTCGAAACAACGCGGACACACACGTCCGCCTCCTCAAAGTACAAGAAATGATCTCTTGGTGATCTAAACACTTTGATCACCAATAAAAGCTTTCACTACAACACTCCTATAAGATGAATAGCAATGGATAGCTCAAGTGTTTGTGTGAGAAAAACTAGGATGAGAATGGTGGAGGAAAACTCAAAGAATCTCTTTTAAACACTCTTGAATAAAATCTTCCCTTTAGATAGGAAATATTTGCTCTCAAATATGTGGAGAAAACCCTTTTAAAAGAATGGGAAAAACTGGCTCAAAGCTCTCCTAAAATCTTGTTACAAAACAATGACAAAACCCCCAAATATATAGGCTGTCAAAAACTAGCCGTTGGGTTCTGTCAGGCCTGCCAGTCGACCGGGTCGGTCGAGCACCAACGGTCAGAAATCTGACCGTTGGAGCCACGGTCGACCGCCCCGGGTCGACCGAGCCACTAGAGCAGAGAGTCGAACTCTCTGTCGGTCGACCCGTACGGTCGGCCGAAATTTCTAGTAAGCAGAGCTCTCTAGAGCGGTCGACCTAGCCGGTCGGCCGTCCTCCAGTGCACAAAGGTGTGCAAGTCTGTGCACGTCGGTCGACCGAGCCGGTCGACCGACTTCAGAGTTAGTCGACTATAAAGGTAGCAAGTCGACTAGCTGAAGCCTGAAAACAGATTTTCTGGGATTTAAAACTAAGTCTTTTGGTTCATATAAAATCCCATAAATACATAAAAATTCTACAAAAATAGTTTTATCAATATACTTTGATATACAAACATGCTTGCACAAAATCAAGGCATGTTATAAAAGATTGGACTATTTTTGTAACTTGGAAATATTTGACTCATGATAAAAATTGTTTTTCCAAAACAATATTATTCCAAAATAAAAGTCTTTTCTAAATCTGAAAATTCTTTTATGAAAAGACAATTAAATCAAGAGTGTGTGTGTGATATATACTTGAGCAATCCACCAACTACTCTATCCTTTACATTTTATCTAAAAATAAAATCTTATACCTAGACACAAGTCTTGATCTTGAAGTCTTCCCTTGAAGTCTTCTCATCTTCTTGACTTGGTCCAAGCTTGATCCAAAAGCTCCTTGGATCACACCGTGCTAGCTCCAAATCTTGACATTTTATCCTTTGTTGAGCTATGCACCTACTAAGATCTTGATAATGAATCTGTCACTAATTAAACACAAGATCATTAGTAATATAACTACATGAGTTGATCATCATCAAAACTAGAGTGATGGGCCTTTGGGCCAACAATCTCCCCCTTTTTGATGATGACAAAACTCATGAAGTTATATATGCATGGATTAAAGTAAAGCATCAAAGAAGCTCCCCCTTAACTCATGCATACCAAATAAACAATAATGTATGACAATGAAGCTCATAAACATGTATGCAATGTATGGAGATAAAACATGAAATCCTTTTTCTCCTAGTTGCAATACAAAACATATATGCATAACTAACAAGGAAAGACAAATACTTCTCCCCCTCAAGCAATGAAAACATGCATATAAACTTAAATACTTCTCCCCCTTTTTGTCACTCATCAACAAAGGGTTCAAAGTAAAATCAAATCAAACAAATTTTTCTCCCTCTTTTTGTCAAAAACAAAGAGATCAAGAAGGGGTAATACCAATCAATCAATAAAGATTTATATGCGATATACATTCATGAAAAGGAAGACGCTAAGTTAGCTTCCCTACACATATGCATTACATGAAGAAGGGATGACAAGCCCTAAGTCACATAACACATATTATGTAATGCATAAGAGGAGATGTGAAGCTCCCCCTACACATGTATATCATATAAAGAAGAGTTGTCAAGCTCCTTAATTTATAATATACTCAACATGAATCTATATGTAAGAGAGATGTTAAGCTCTCCTTGCATATAGGAAATACAAATCAAAAATTTTGAAATTTTCTTTTAATAAAACACATTTTGAGATATCAAGTAAACACATTTTTTTTATTTTGATATCAATTTTGAAAACATATTGCATAAGCTTTAAGAATTACCAAGTTGAATTAAGCTTAGCATATACATTGTGTTTTAAGAACAATTGATTCACTCTCTTAAAGCACAAATAGATCACATATATGTATGAAAAGATAATACCAATAGAAATTGATATAATTTAAATTTAAAAGCATTCATACATACAATCGAAATATGAGTATATAAAAATCATATTGATACCAATTGAAAATATCCAATGATAACAATTGAAGAGTAAGCTTATCATATACTCTACCATATGAAGAATTTGCACTAGTTAATATGAAAATGTTTTAAAACTAGTACGGAATCCTTCAAGCAAGGAATAAAGCAAAAATGTCAATTAATCTCAATATTCCTTTAAATCATGAAGACATGAAAATCATCACACATTTTTTTTAAAAAAATTTATATTTCAAAATATATGTATATTTTGACAACACAATAAGTATACATACATATCTCTTAAACACAATTGAGTCCATATAAATAGATTTGCATTAAAGGCAAATGACTCAAGAGGTATACATGTATATCTTAAAGTTTGGCAAAATACACATATACATGAAATGAAAACACATGATCATAAATAAATCCAAAAAGTGGGAATACAAGTTTAAAAATGTATGCATCATCAAAACCAAGTAATACAAGCACATTTCATGGGTTCAAATAGGCATTCAAGCACAAATATAAATAGATTTATTTGTGACCCACAATATGTTCAAGTATAAATCCTAGTGTTGATAAAAACTAACATTTAAACTAATATTCAATACATGAAGCATCAAATTTTTAGAACACAAAAGATTTTATCCAAATAATTGAAGTAAAGTAGGATCATGTGGAAATCTTATAAATTAATAGAAGAATAGATAACTAGTTTAAATTGATTTTGAATAACTAGTTAAAGATCCTTCAAATGACATCAAATCATATGTTTTTCATAAAACATAACTAGATACACAAAAATTTAAGCACTCATGGTTTATAAGGCTCAAAATGATTTTAACAAAAGTGTGAGTATTAAACGATCATGTAAATAGCATTTTTATGAAAATAGTCAATGAAGCTCAAAAAGATCATAAGTCACATTTTTTTTAACAATTCAACTCAAAAACATTTTTCATAAAATCAACAAACTTCTAGGTATATGTATGATTTATCCAAATCTAACAATATGCATACATATCCCAAATATAAAAGAGTCTATTAATGATATTTGCTTGAAAGCAAGAGACTCACGGGTATACATGTATATTTATTAGATTTGAATTAAAAATACATATACATGAAGTAAAATCATAAAGATTGGCAAAGCATGTATAAATGAGAGAATCATCAAAACTAGTCTATACATATGCATATAGTGGGTACAAATGAGCATGAAGTGCAAAAATATATAAAACAAATGTAGCTCACTATTTGTACATGTATAAAACAAGTTTTGATAAAAACTACATCTAAGCATGGTATTACCACATGAAGCACATACAACACAAAACATGAACATGCTATGAATATTATGAATGAACAAGTATGAACATAAATAAAATGGGAGTTTAGAGATTGTTACCAACTCCAAAGCTCCAATCATGGTGGTTGTCCCACCAAAATCTCCTTAATAGCGATGCATTAATAAGTGTGTCCATCATATCCATTTACATCCACTACCAAGGCACCAAATCTCTCACGTCTTGAGAGATCCCTCACCTACATCAAAAACATGGGGTGGGGGTTTTGGTACCCATTTTTGCTTGGGTCCTTTGGGGTTAGACTTGTAAGGAACATTATTATTTGCAAAATTTTTGGGTTCCTTGACATTTTCATTCTTAGCAAAATTAAGTGATATAACCTATCATAACAAAATTTTGCTAAATGGCCTTTGCGGCCACAATGTGCACATATGTACACCTTAGTATGCTTATGTGTGTGGGTGTGAGCATGATGTTCAACATAAGCATGATGATGTGCATGAATGGATGGAGTTTGTTTCTTTGAAAACAAATACTCCAATTTAGTATGGTTGAATGCACAAGAGTTCAAAGTTGAACTCAAATTATTAATTTTATCTTTCAAATCTTTAATCTCATTAGCGGTGGCATGTAAAGCATGATGAGATAAAGAATCCTTTTTCTTTTTCTTTTTAGAAACAAAATCTTTTTCATTTTCAAAAACTTTTCTTTTCAAAGATTTATTTTCTTGAAAAATAACTTCTTTTTGTTTTCCCACCAAATCAACTTTATTTTTCAAAATAGTGTTTCCTTCACATAAATCATTCAATTTTGCAAGCAAGGAAACACTCTCATTTTTCAAATCTTTATTTTCTTTTTCTAAGCATGCCATTTTATTTTCTAATAAATCTTTTTCATTAAGCATGCCATCAAAATTCTTTTTCAAATTTTTGTTATCTTTTTCTAAACATGCAATGTTACTTCTAAGTGAATCATGTTCCTTATGCATGTAAGCAATATTCTTTTCCAAATTTTTATTTTCTTTCTTAATCATGTCATATTTCTCAAGCAATTGTTGGCAAAATGTAGTGAGCTCATCATATGACATGTCTTCATCATCGGATTCGGTGTTTACCTCAAGGGGGTTATGCCCTTGGACCATGTAGTACACGTTGGAGGTGTCGCTTCCAACGTCCGAATCGCTCCTGGTATAATATAGATCCTTTTCGCCAAGGGAGGTGATGATGTTCCAAGCTACGAAAGCCGATTCAACATTAGAAACCCTAGATAAATATTCATCATTTAGGGTACATTTAAGAGCATGAATGGCTTTAGCATTAGCCTTAATGTACTTGCTATTTAAACAATAGTCATTATTAGTAGTAGCAAGATATACATGAATGCCTAAGGCCTTGAGGTACATAGACATCTTAACCTTCCAAATTTGGATGTTAAGAATGTCAAAGGTGGGTGGTGACATGAAGTCCATGGTGTGTGTACAAATATTGTGATTAGCCTACAAATGAGGATCTTTAACTCTAGGTTGTTAGACCCAATATCAAGAGCACTAGCTCTGATACCAATTGAAGGTTCACCTAGAGGGGGGTGAATAGGTGAAGGCTAATCTAATGGTCACTTAATGCCAAATGATGCAAATAATGCGGAAGCTAAAAACAATTATGACCTAATTAAAACTTTTACACTAAACACTATGTATAACACAAGAGTGTTGCCGAATTCCCCGTGAAGGGCTCTGGACAAACTCCTCTAGATTCCCCTTGAATGGGTTGAGGTGCTGCGTTGGCTCTCTTGGTTGAATACAAGTGTTAGCAAACAAAGCCAAGCAAGTATATCAATATGAGCACAAATGAATATCTAGCATATAAAGATGAGCTCAATAAAAGTATGCAAGTTATAAAAGAGACAAAGAGAGAGAGAGAGAGAGTGAGCAATCGCAAACACAAGGGTATCTTTCGAGGTTCGAGCACACTTGCTCTACATCCCCGCCTTCGACACACGAAGGATTTCCACTATGCAAGATCCCAATGGATCTCTCTTCGGTGCCGCAACACCTACAAGCCCTCGGACTCCCTAGTCCCGTACACACCGCAAGCTCACTAGCTCGCCGAGGCCGCACCTCAAACACGGAGTTCGCACCCGAACTCGAAACAACGCGGACACACACGTCCGCCTCCTCAAAGTATAAGAAATGATCTCTTGGTGATCTAAACACTTTGATCACCAATAAAAGCTCTCACTACAACACTCCTATAAGATGAATAGCAATGGATAGCTCAAGTGTTTGTGTGAGAAAAACTAGGATGAGAATGGTGGAGGAAAACTCAAAGAATCTCTTTTAAACACTCTTGAATAAATCTTCCCTTTAGATAGGAAATATTTGCTCTCAAATATGTGGAGAAAACCCTTTTAAAAGAATGGAAAAACTGGCTCAAAGCTCTCCTAAAATCTTGTTACAAAACAATGACAAAACCCCAAATATATAGCTGTCAAAAACTAGCCGTTGGGGTCTGTCAGGCCTGCCGGTCGACCGGGTCGGTCGACCGCCAACGGTCAGAAATCTGACCATTGGAGCCACGGTCGACCGCCCCGGGTCGACCGAGCCACTGGAGCAGAGAGTCGAACTCTCTGTCGGTCGACCCGTACGGTCGGCCGAAATTTCCAGAGAGCAGAGCTCTCTAGAGCGATCGACCGAGCCGGTCGGCCGTCCTCCAGTGCACAAAGGCGTGCACGTCTGTGCTCGTCGGTCGACCGAGCCGGTCAACCGACTTCAGAGTTAGTCGACTATAAAGGTAGCAAGTCGACTAGCTGAAGCCTAAAAACAGATTTTCTGGGATTTAAAACTAAGTCTTTTGGTTCATATAAAATCCCATAAATACATAAAAATTTTACAAAAATAGTTTTACCAATATACTTTGATATACAAACATGCTTGCACAAAATCAAGGCATGTTATAAAAGATTGGACTATTTTTGTAACTAGGAAATATTTGGCTCATGATAAAAATTGTTTTTCCAAAACAATATTTTTCCAAATAAAAGTTTTTTCTAAATCTAAAAATTCGTTTATGAAAAGACAATTAAATCAAGAGTGTGTGTGTGATATATACTTGAGCAATCCACCAACTACTCTATCCTTTACATTTTATCTAAAAATAAAATCTTATACCTAGACACAAGTCTTGATCTTGAAGTCTTCCCTTGAAGTCTTCTCATCTTCTTGACTTGGTCCAAGCTTGATCCAAAAGCTCCTTGGATCACACCGTGCTAGCTCCAAATCTTGACATTTTATCCTTTGTTGAGCTATGCACCTACTAAGATCTTGATAATGAATCTGTCACTAATTAAACACAAGATCATTAGTAATATAACTACATGAGTTGATCATCATCAAAACTAGAGTGATGGGCCTTTGGGCCAACAAACATCTCCATGAAGTATCGTTGGCACCACCAAGATTCGTTATACTTGTGCTCTGGAAATCACTTGTATGCTCATCACAGACCAACAGAAATAAAATAGAAAAGGAAAAGAAAATAAAAAGGAAAATAAAGCAATGACACAAAAATAAACGTTACCTTTATTACTTGATACAATGGAAGGGAAGAGGAGCATACATCGGTGTCACTCTCAACATAGCCCTCTCCCTCACTTACATAAAAATTACAAAAAGGAAAGAAAACCTAAACTACAAGCCTAAGAAAACCCTAGATTTGGCCCTCTACTTTTTTGGACGCAGTTCTCGGTTGCACTGCAGGGGTATTTATAGGTGCAGAAGGAGGTAGAGTCCAGATCGAAGTCGTCCACGAAAACTGGTCCCAGGATAAGGCTGAAATGCCGCGGAAACGCGGCTTGGGCCGTATTTCCTCGGCCACATGGCGTCGGTTGGCCACGCGCTTTGGCGCGTGGCTTCCCCTGGTCAGTCCATCTGGGCTTTGTCTTCTAGAAGCTGCATCCTGGCTCTTTATCTTGGGATTTCAAGATAACTTGGGAAGAAAGTTACCTAGATCTCAAATCTCCCAATATCTTTTTAAATGAATTTCCTTATCTTTGCACTCTCTTCTTTGGCTTTTATCCTCATCCTGCAAGTGTTTAGGGTTGAATAGAAGTCTATCCTTCCCTCTTCTTTGTATTTACAACTTTTGCCCTTAGTATTTGAAATTTTGACAATTGATATTTGCAACTTTTACATTGGGCTTTAAACATGGGCTTTTGGGCTTCTTTTGAGGCTTTATTGCATTATTTTTATTTCTTAAGGCTTACACACAATAAATTATAAAATATTAGTAAATGTGCAGAATTATATGAATAAATATGAAAATGTGATGGTAAATGTAATGATAAAATGCACTTTTCACTACCAATCAATAACAAAGTTGTCATAAAGTTTTTGAAAGAGAACATTTTTTCACGCTTCGGAACCCCTCGTGCTATCATCAGTGATAATGGCACTCACTTTTACAATTGATCCTTTAAAGCTCTTATGCGAAAGTATGCCATAACTCACAAGTTGTCCACACCTTATCATCCTCAAACCAATGGGCAGGTTGAAGTTTCCAATAGACAAGTCAAGCTTATCTTAGAGAAAATTGTGAACCAAAACCGGAAAGATTGGTCCATCAAACTTGTAGATGCCCTATGGGCCTACAGGACCGCTTTCAAGACGATTCTAGAAATGTCTCCTTATAGGTTAGTCTATGGTAAAGCTTGTCACCTGCCCGTTGAGTTAGAGCACCGGGTCTTATGGGCAATCAATCAGTTGAATTTTGACTTGACTAAGGCCGGTGACCTTCAGAAGCTACAAATTTTCGAATTAGAGGAGTTAAGGAATGAGGCCTATGAAAAATACTAGGATCACTAAAGATAGAGTTAAGATTTTTCATGATAAACACATCATAAGAAAAACCTTTGTCCCTGGACAAAAAGTCTTACTCTATAATTTTAGGCTTCATCTTTTTTCAGAAAAATTAAAATCAAGATGGACTTGGTCATTGGTTGTAAAAACCGTGTTTCCACACGGTGCAGTTGAGATCAGTGACACCAAGAATGAAAATGACTTTAAGGTAAATGGTCAACGCCTTAAACCTTTCTTGGAATCGGTGCCGGTAAATGAAACGGCTATGGGTCTTTTTGACCCAATGTACCGGTAACTTTCCTCTTTTTCATTTTATTTCATGCATCTATACATTTCTTTCATACATTGGGGACAATGCATGAGATAAGCGTGGGGGAGGGTTCTAACATGACTAATATAACTCTAAAAAAACAAAATCTTCCAAAAATAAAAATTGCATATATATATAAAAGAAAAAACTTTTTGAAAGAAAAGAATAATATTTTGATATATTTTTTGTAAGAAATTAAGTCAATTTTAAGGAATAGGAAAATCATAATTAGGATTTCTTACACTTGGTCAAAATAAGATGACTTGTTTGATTTTTAGGGTTAGGAAGAAAATTTGTGAAAGTAATTTAGTCTTGATCTTTACCTTGATAAAATATGCACACTTTATACACTTACACACTTAGGGTTCAAAAACAAAGACTCTTATGCCTTATAAAAAAACTATATAAAAAAATAAACAAATCTAATTATTGTTTAGCTAGGTGCTTTGGCCTAAGCAAGCCTTGGTATTTATGCAAAAAATAATTAGATAAGTTTGAAATATATATATATATATAAATCCTCTGATTAAGCTGGGTATCTATGCCTCATGATGCATAAGTATTCACGCCTAAAAGGGGTACATTTTATAAATAAAACCTTGGTTTCGTGGCCTTGTCTGCTCGAGTGTTTAAGTCCTTACGGGTGTTTTCTCACCTGGTGCCCTAAAACTGTCCGGTTTGGGTGTCACCGACTAAAGGCTCGTTACATGGGCAGATTAGAAAGCCTACTGAAATTGAGGAATAAATTTCACTAAAAATAAATATAAATAAGGCATAGAAGTTAATGTTAAATAACCCTTAGTCAAACTTCACAATCATGATGGTGCATACGACTCAGGGTAAATTAATGACTAGATGAGAAGTACAATTTGACTACTTACTTTGATTGATGACATGTTTTTGAATAGAGTCTGAGATTCGGAATGAAAAATTTGATATTCCTATAACTTATAGATTACTTAAACCTTACAAATATACTTCAAATATTTTCTCCTTTCAAAATGCTTTTCGAAAATTTTAACATTTTTTACGGATTTTGTGGGTGCAATCCACTGAAAACCCTCACGAGACAAAACTCGTCCTCTAGGGGTAACCTAGAGTTTAATGGCTTGTTGCATATGTTCAGTGCAAACGAGTGACCTGTGAAAGTGGTCTAATAATTGATTAAAATTAGTCTGATGTTTTGCTCGAGGGCGAGTAAAAGATAAGTGTGGGGGTGTGATCAGTCACATATATTGCATATACATTGTCACCTTACCATACTTTTTAGCTAATAAATCCTATTAATAAGTCTTCTTCTTCTTTGTTAAATGTAGGCCCAATTGCTAAAAGAAAGGAAGGAGAAACAAGCCCAAAAACCCATCTAATTCTGATTTAATTCAGAATAAATTCGAAATCAAGGAATCAGAAAAAATCTTGGCATATCAGAGAGGTTGAAAACCGGTTGAAAAGAATCCTCCCAAACAAGCAGTTGAAGTCAACAATCAAAAGCTGTTTCGTCAAATCCTGGAGCAGAAACGAGAAAACCAGTAGAAGATATGGGCGAATCACTAATGAGGGGAGCTCCACCACTTGGGTGTGGCCATCTGGCCATACCACGGCCGCTAAAACATGGCCCTAGCCACGTTTTCGCGACTTGTTGAAGTCTGTTGGGGGAGCGTTTGCTCCCCAATCTTCTCACAGCCTCGCCCCTCTGGTTTTTCCCTATAAATACCATGTTTAACAGAGAAAAAAGGAATGAAGACTAGGATTAGAATTTTTATTTATTCTTTAAGGATTTAGGCTCTTTGTAAAATAGTGAAAAAGTTGTATTTTGTTTTGCAATTTGTAGTTCAGTACAAACACCAGTGAGAGAGAGGAATTGAGTGATTATATTCTGAAGATTGAAGTGACATCAATACAAGAATCACGCTACCTTTTCTTCTACTCTATTTTACGGTATGTCTTCCTTTAATTACTTGCATTGTTCTTTGTCTTCCATGAGTAGCTAAATCGGTTTTCTGGGCTCACTATTACTCCTCTCTCTATTCCCTCTTCTTTTCGAATGGTTTTGATGAAATGACCCATGAATCATTTGCATGCCTAACTTAAGCCTTTCTTCTGGAAAGTGTTCTTGAAGGTACATGAGGATAGGTTTGGATTTTAACTTCTACCTCTTTTCAAAACGTCTCTTGAACTTGTTTTTATCTCATACTTGAACTTCTTGATGATTTAACATTCAACTCAAGACTATTTCTTAAAGAATAGAATTAACCTTTCCAACCATCTTATGTGTTTTGCTTAAAACTTTCTAGAATCAATCTTAAGTTTTGCCTATGATCAAGTTGAGGCATTAAGATTTTCAAGAGAAGAACATATCATTGAGTAGTGAGATAGTGAGCTCAGATTTTCTTCTTCATTAAAAATAACAAATCATTTTTTAAACTTTATACAAAATTCACCTTTTCCAAAGCCTTCTCCAAAGTTGCAATTTCTCTTTTAATCATCTCCCTTCTTTCCATTCTCTTTTCAATTAAAAAATGAGCACAATTCTTTGTTACTAAACAAAATACCGAAAAGCTTTCATCGCATTCCTCCTCGTGGACACGACCCGTTAGCTCAAAGCTACACGGTAATCTCTTAACTCTTTGATTTTACAATCAGCGGCCGTGAGTAAGCCGCGTTCAGGTGTTCCGGTGGCACTTGCTGGGCATGAAAAATGGGGCACTCTTCAAAGACATGGTTTGGTGCCTGGCAGTATGAATAACCCAGATTGTGAATTGGTGGTGGTTGATTTGGTTGACACTGGCGGGCTCTTTTGTCTCTAGAGCCTCGATCCTTCTCATTAGGGTTACAATCTTAGCCTCGGCAGCTATGGATGATTCTAGAGATTGGAGCCCTCCTCTTGAAGCTATAGATTGTGAATTCTTAGGTTTTTCTGAGACTGGCTCCCATTGTAGGGTTTTCTTAGCTAAATCCTCAAATAAATCCCAACCCTGATTCTCATCCTTCTGCAAGAACCCTCCCTGACACATGGTTTCTAAAAGAGTTTTGGTCTGATAATCTAAACCGTCGTAGAGAATCTGGCACTGATGCCATTTCTCCACACCATGGTGAGGGCATTGAGCTAGGAGATCTTTGAATCGCTCAAAGTATCTCCAAAATGGTTCGCTCGGTTCTTGTCTAAACTGCATGATATTCTTCCTAATGAGGGCAGTTTTGTGAATTGGGTAGAATTTCTTTAAGAAGGCCTTAACAAAATCATCCCATGTCGCGACAGAATCTATCGCTAAATGATTTGATGAGAAAGGTGTATGTAATGTGGAGGAAAAAAGTATTGTTAGCACACAATGTATATTCAAATGAAAGAGAGTTAAGGTTTAGAAACAACCTCTCGTGCTTAGATTACTCCACAAATGTATGAAAGATGATTAATATACCCTTTCTTATCTCCGTTATAGCATAGAGCTATACCGAGTCGATTCTCAGGGAGAGCTAGCGATGGAAGCGTTACGGTTCGTTGTGAAGCAAGAAAACGAAGTGTCTTCTTTGTTCTTAAAAGAATAAAACAATCATGGAAAAGAATATGAAAGAAGTGGTGGCTTCGTGCATGATGGAAAGGAAAAGAAATCAAGAATGAAGATGAAGAAAACCATGACTAGCTAACTAACTTTCTAACTTACTAATCTCCTTGATAGTGATGCTTGCCTCATGTTGATTCATCGTCATAGATTTGTCTTGCGTGTTGACCTAATTACTTTCTCACTTGGATGACGGGGGTTTTACCCATCGGAGAAGAGAAGACCATCCAACTTGCAAGATGAACTTAAGCAATCTCCCATGAGTTAGAAGTTAAGCAAGATTAGTGTTAGCTAGTACATGTAGAAAAAGTTAGCTATAAGCCATTAAAAGAAAATAAAAGCAAGCATGAAGTAAAATTGCAAGGAAATAAAAGCATGAATTAAAGAAAGCAAGTAATACTAGAATTTGCTCAAGTAGAGTTGAAGAGAATGGATCAATCCTTGCTCCACAAGTGTCACCCTTGCTTACACAAGCTCTCTCTCTCTCTCTTACAATCTCTCTCTTGCAAAGATCTAGGGAAGAAGAGGAAGGAGAACTAAAACCTAAAGAAAAACCTAAGAAAATACATGCAACTAATCTCTAATCTCCTTCTCTTGCTGTTCTTTCCTTTCTCGCAGGTCCAGGTGCAGTATTTATATGATCAGAGAGAAGCTTCGAGAGCCTAGGCCGTTGGCGCAAAATTCGAGATCCTACAACCTTCAAACGGCCGCAGATCCGCAGGAAAATCCCGGATTCTGCGGCTCAATCTGGGCCGTTGAAGCGGATCTTTCTGGTACAGGTCTGTTACGAGGTTGTTATCCACGTGGCCTTCTGGAATCTTCAGTTGTTACGCGGATCTCTCTGGATTCTGATTTCAAATTTGGGCTTTATCTTGGGCTTGGAATTAATCTCTTTAATTATTGCTAATTAAAGTGATTATTGGGCTTTCTCTCATTTCAGTTGTGGACCTGTAAAAATATAGAGAAGATGAGTAAAAATCATATATTTATTTGCAATATGCATGGGGATTATGTGGTAAAATATGCAATATTGTGTATCAATCACACCCCCATACTTATTCTTTTGCTTGTCCCGAGCAAAACAAAGAAAAGAAAAGAAAAACTATACTACAAATTTATTACACCACTTTCGCAGGTGACACGATTGCACTGAGCGTGTGCAACAAGCCGTTAAACCTCTAGGTTACCCTAGAGGGGGAGTGTTGTCTCCTGAGGGTTTTCAGCGGATTACACCCACAAAATCCATAAAGAAAGAAGACAAATGTTAGTGTTTTGAAAATGCATTTTGAAAGAGAGACATGTTTTCGAACTATTTTTGCAAAAATATAAGTGATCTTAGGTCATAAGTCCACCTATAATCATTCTTCCTTAAACTTAGTCTCCATGCAAAATCTTGTCTTCAATTAAGGTAAGAATTCAAAATTGGATTGAATACTTTATCTTTCATAAAACCTAGATAGTATGCACACCGTGCTCAGTGAAAATTTCTGGATTTCAACTCCAACCATAAAGCCATTTATTTATATATATTTATTTTCTTTTTCTCTTTTTTTTTCTTCCCTTAGTTTTGGCTTTCTAGTTCACCCTTATAACGAGCCTTTAACCGATGACTCCCAAACCAGTCGGTCTTAGGGCACCAGATGAGAAAACATCCCTCGGGTTTAAGGTCTCGAGTAAAAAAGGCCACAAAACTAAAGGGGATTATTCTTTTGATCACCGTTAGGCGTGAATAATCATGCTTCTTGAGGCACATTTATCCAGCTTAATAGGTGATGTTTTATTTATATGTATACATTTTTTTATTTATATGGCATTTTTGGTCTTTGTCTCCATCCCAAGAAATGTGTAAGTGTAAAGTGCATATTTATCTAAGGCAAAAAATTCAAGATAAAAATATCTCACCAATTTTACTTACTTATCCTATAATTTCAAACAAGATCTATTATTTCAACTAGGTTTAAGATGTCATAATTAAGGCTTTCTTAATTTCTAAGATACATCTTAATTTTCTTAAAAATGGATCTAAACTTTGTCTCTTATTTCAAAAAGTTTTTTCTTTTCTTTTTATTTTAAATTTTATATTTCTAAAAGAAGTGTAAAAGAAAGAAAATCTAATTCTAAAAGAAGTGTAAAAGAAAGAAAATCTAAAAACTCTATGTTAGTAAACCCTCCCCCACACTTAGTTCATGCATTGTCCTCAATGCATCGTGATATATGTATGCATGAAACAAAAATGAAGAGGGAAGGAAAAAATTACCTTAAGGTGGTGGTTCCGGTGGTGGTCTGATTGGTCCACGAAACATGGCCCAATCAACTTTGTTTTGGGTTTTGAGGAACCCACCATAGACCTCCATGATACAACCCACTAGAATGATGCATGCATGTGTGAATTTTATTAACAATGTTACCCCATCTAATTTCCAAATTTTCAAAATAATTTCAGAGTTAAATTTATCAAGATCCTTGTCCCAGAATAGAGTATGAAAAGATGGAATGATTGATTTGGACTTGGGAAATATGGGAACTAATACCGACTCAGAAAAATGACTTAAGTCAAGTAAAGGTTCGGGAGTCGAGATCGGTTCAGGAAGTGGGTCCAAATCAAAAAGATAAAGCTCAGGTCCATATTCATTTCCCCATGATGGAATGTGACTATCTAAGATTAGTGATTCAAGTTCAGGAGGAATGGGAATCAAACTGACTCTAAATGTTACTCAAATTGGGTAACAAAACAGGAGTCAATAATGATTCAGGTATTTGAACTAAATCACAAACTTGAGGGTCAAAGTCACATTCCTCATTGAGTTCAATTCCACAAAAATGAGAACTTACCAATTTATCAAATGGACTTTCAAAAGTATGAAATTGGTCAAGTTCAATATGATCATCATAAGAGATTGGTGATTCAATTTCACAATGGACAGGCACTGGATCCAATACTGACTCGGAAAATGGAGTGAAATCAAGTGAAGATACTGGAGTCATAATTGAATCATGAAGTAAAATTGAATCATCAAGTGGAAGTTCAGGATCATATTCATGTTCAAGTTCAATTTCAGTAAAAGGAAAACTTGCCAAAACGTCAATGGGATCTAAAGTTTGGACAAGTTCATGTGAGTGTGCTGAAATTGAATCTTGATTTTCAAAACAACATGACTCTTTGGCTCGGACAGAATGGTTAGTGACATTAGAAATAGGATGAAGAGTTTTGATCATCAACTCTATGTCACGGTTACGATCATTTTGAGCCTGAGTCATGATTTCAAGCATCTTTTGACAATTTATTGGTTCATCATTTTGTTGAAAAGATGAAGTGTTGTTTTGGAATTGGTGGCAAAATTGTGAGTCCATCGGATTTTGTGAGTGTTGTTTGGACTCAAGCAAGAATTCCTTACTCGTTCCCCAAGCAGATGGTTGTTCATTATAATAAGGTGGAACTGAGTAAGACTCTTGAAAATACTGTGGAATTGGAGGGGCCAATGTTTCTTGAAGTTGTTGCCCGGCTCTCAGTAGATTGGCTTCTAAACTCTTTAGTAACTCAGATTTTTCTTCAATTGGTGGAGTATAAGAAGCAAATTCGGGGAATGAATATTGTGGACAAGGTGAATATGGTGGACAAGGAGGTTGAAAATTTGACTCGGGGTACGTGAATCCCCAATGACTCGGTGAAGAGTTGAAATTATTATGGAAATTATAATTATTAGATGGGGGTATGGGTCATATTGATTAGAATAAGGCCAACCCGGCGTATGTGGTTGGTGCATATTGTAAAACACCGGGTTGGAATTATCCGAATAAAATGGAGTCTGTGTGAAATATGGATTCATGTTCGGATTGAAAGAATTATTATTATTGAATGCCATTTCACACAAAAGATCACAAACAAAAAAGAAAAATCAAACAACAAACAAAAAAGAAGAGAAAAATCAAAACCAAGCCAAAAGGAAGGGTTGACCTAGACCTAGACGACTCCTAACTGATTAGACTGTCCACGGGAGGTTTAGTGTAGACGTTGACCACAAGCTAATCAGTCAGGAAAGGTCAAGGTTGTTGGGAGGTTTTCCGTCAGAGACGTTCCTTAATTAAGTAACCAGCAACCTTCGGGCTTTCGGCCCTCAATCCCTTTCCTAGACACTGATTTTGCAAGAGTCAATTTCCAACACTTTTCCCCCTTAGGATAATCTCCTAAATGAGTCCGAGATGTCCCTAGGGCCAACGTCTACTTTTTATTAAATTAGGCTTGGGTTAGTGAGTGCTTGGATTGTGGTATTCGGGCTAAGGAATGGGTAATGAACTCCCCACCTTATCTTATTTATAGGTGATGCCCTTAAAATTGAATTGTGCAAGTGTACAAGAAATAACAAGGATTCACTCAAAGCATGAAAATCATGCAAGAGATGATTCCTAGTCTACATGCAATGCTTACGTACCTTGCATCCAGCACTCTTCAACAGAAAAAGTAAATGAATTGAAAGACACGTGCCTAGAATGCAAATGTCTAATCAACTTTTAACGATTACAACCAATTTTTTACTGTTGAATTTATTAGCAGGAATATGGTGAAGCATACAGGAAAAAAATTATTGCAGCAGATGTATTTTGCAGAGAAGCAAGCCCTGCAGAAATTAGGTCAGTAGTGATCTCCTTATTGCCACAAATTTGCGGCAAAAGCCCAGAATTTGCGGCAATTTGGAGGGATCCTGGTCTCTGCTTTCGAGAGCAGAGGCCCAGGTCCACTTATATGTCACTGCAATGCAAAGTTTCCTGTTTCTTCAACCTGTAACCTGCAACAGAGAAGAAGATTTGTTTAGTTCTTCACTTTAAAGAAAATCCGTTGCTCTCCCCGGCAACGGCGCCATTTTGATTTGATGAGAAAGGTGTATGTAAATGTGGAGGAAAAAAGTATTGTTAGCACACAATGTATATTCAAATGAAAGAGAGTTAAGGTTTAGAAACAACCTCTCGTGCTTAGATTACTCCACAAATGTATGAAAGATGATTAATATACCCTTTCTTATCTCCGTTATAGCATAGAGCTATACCGAGTCGATTCTCAGGGAGAGCTAGCGATGGAAGCGTTACGGTTCGTTGTGAAGCAAGAAAACGAAGTGTCTTCTTTGTTCTTAAAAGAATAAAACAATCATGGAAAAGAATATGAAAGAAGTGGTGGCTTCGTGCATGATGGAAAAGGAAAAGAAATCAAGAATGAAGATGAAGAAAACCATGACTAGCTAACTAACTTTCTAACTTACTAATCTCCTTGATAGTGATGCTTGCCTCATGTTGATTCATCGGCATAGATTTGTCTTGCGTGTTGACCTAATTACTTTCTCACTTGGATGACGGGGGGGTTTACCCATCGGAGAAGAGAAGACCATCCAACTTGCAAGATGAACTTAAGCAATCACCCATGAGTTAGAAGTTAAGCAAGATTAGTGTTAGCTAGTACATGTAGAAAAAGTTAGCTATAAGCCATTAAAAGAAAATAAAAGCAAGCATGAAGTAAAATTGCAAGGAAATAAAAGCATGAATTAAAGAAAGCAAGTAATACTAGAATTTGCTCAAGTAGAGTTGAAGAGAATGGATCAATCCTTGCTCCACAAGTGTCACCCTTGCTTACACAAGCTCTCTCTCTCTCTTACAATCTCTCTCTTGCAAAGATCTAGGGAAGAAGAGGAAGGAGAACTAAAACCTAAAGAAAAACCTAAGAAAATACATGCAACTAATCTCTAATCTCCTTCTCTTGCTGTTCTTTCCTTTCTCGCAGGTCCAGGTGCAGTATTTATAGGATCAGAGAGAAGCTTCGAGAGCCTAGGCCGTTGGCGCAAAATCCGAGATCCAACAACCTTCAAACGGCCGCAGATCCGCGGGAAAATCCCGGATTCTGCGGCTCAATCTGGGCCGTTGAAGCGGATCTTTCTGGTACAGGTCTGTTACGAGGTTGTTATCCACGTGGCCTTCTGGAATCTTCAGTTGTTACACGGATCTCTCTGGATTCTGATTTCAAATTTGGGCTTTATCTTGGGCTTGAAATTAATCTCTTTAATTATTGCTAATTAAAGTGATTATTGGGCTTTCTCTCATTTCAGTTGTGGACCTGTAAAAATATAGAGAAGATGAGTAAAAATCATATATTTATTTGCAATATGCATGGGGATTATGTGGTAAAATATGCAATATTGTGTATCAATCACTAAACTGTACAACCATTTCTTCGCTAGGTCCTTTAGGTACGAAGGGATGAAACGTAACCAAACAACATCGTCTCCTAGCTGGGGTATACACATCATGAGTCACACTTCTTCAAATTTCCTAACAAAGAAGTATGCGTCCTCTGATTCTAAACCATGAAACTTTGGGAGAGTGTTGATGAATTGAGGTTTAACTCGAAGTTATTTCCGTTTGCTTCAGGAAGTTTTATGCAAGATGGAAGTGAGGTTCTGATCGGGTAAAGTCTATCCTGAAGTGATGCCATCACCGGTTCTGGATGCAAGGGTAGAGAAGTATTTCTTGTTAATCTGAAAGTTGACGGATCTCTCACCCACTCTTGCATGCAGCACACCACAAATAACGTGAAGACAACAAACAATCGAAAAATAACAAAAAATAAACAAAAGAAAGAAAAACAACCAAAAAGCATTAGTCTAAGGTACCTGGACGTAAACGACTCCTAACTGGTTGATTCTCTGAGGAAGGTTGTTGCAGGAACTCGACTACAAGCTAATCGGCCAGGAAAGGGCAAAGCTCGGGGGGAGGTATCCGGGCGTGAGCCACGGGCCTAATTACGCCAAACCACGGAGCTTTCGAGGCTTTACCTCTCAATCCACTTTCCTTAGGCACCGATTTTGCAGGAGTATAATTCTTACAATTTTCAACCTCGGTTAATCTCTTAGTGAGTCCGAGATGTCCCTAGGGCCAATGTCTATTGATTTTTAGTTAAGGCTTGGGAAAGTGTGAGTGCACTTGGAGATGGTTTTTTTTGGGCTAAGGAAGGGTGATGACATCCCCACCTTATCTTGTTTATTTGGGTTTTGCCCTTAAAGTCAATTGTGCAAGTGTATAGTTTATTCACAACAAGGTAACACTCAAAGCGATAAATCACTCTAAAATGTTTGTCCTATTCTATATGAATGCACATGTACCTTTTCTCCAGCACTCTTCAACAGAAATTGAAATGAATTGAAATAGACACGTGCCCTAAATGCAAAAGTCTAATCCAAATTTCAATTAAGCAACAAGTGAATTTCTGTTGAGTTTATTACACATGTATAAGGTGAAACATTCAATGGAACTAAAAGATTTAGAAAGCAATTTTTTTTAGCGGCTTTCGGCAACCCTGCAAATGAGTTTGTTAGTACTTCAATCGGAAAAACTCGCTTTTACACGAATTTTTTCGAGGGCAAATGAATTCTCGCGCAATGTCCTTGGCCACCTCTTTCGCTTCTCGTGATAGTGAGCTCCTTGGTACTTCTCCTACACACAAGAATAAAGAAAAATCTTTAGTATTGAACAATAAAGTCGTTCCCTTCTCGTCAACGGCGCCAAAATTTGATCGGCAAAAAGCAAGCACAAGAATAAGTAAAAAGAGTGTGGGTCGATGTTACTGGTATTGCGATTTTTCCGTAGTAGCGAAGTGGCTATACGGGTCGTATCCACAAGGAGGGAGAGCGATGGAAGCTTTATGCGGCTTTTATGTTCAAGAAAAGAGAATGATCTTTGTTTCAAAAGAATTGAAAATGAAAACAAGTTTGTTCCAAGAATAGTTTGAATTGGTTTGTTGGTTTGTAAAAAGTTGATTTTTCTTAGTGGTAAAAGCGCATGGCTAAGTTTCTACTAATTGCTCCCACTAATCCCTAACTTCTTGAAGATGTAGCCTCACGATGGATCATAGGTAAATATACCCCTTATGCATAGGAACTATTCACGCAGAAATCGAGCGAAAGTTCTTCCTATAACTTAGCTTAACACGGCAAAAACTTGGACATTCCCTTATCAAGATCCAATTAAAGGCGAGAATACGGGAAGACACAAGCGCACTAATGGTATCGGCAAAGTTAAAAGGAAAATTTCTAACTTACAAAACAAGTAATGTACATAACCCATAGATCATCAAAAACCCATTAAGCCTGAAATATAAGAAGGTAAATACTTGAATGTAAGTTAGAGTTAGAACCCTCGTCTTAAGATGTCATAACTCTCGTTTGCACAAGGCTTGTTTGACACTATTGACTCATGTGGGTTTCCAATCAAGTGTTAGAGATTAGTGGGTTAGTAGTTAGTTAGCCATGCTATGGAGGAGTTAGTTACACATGGTTGAAAAAAGAAACAACAAAAGAGATGAGGTAAAGAGAGGGAGTTACACTACAAGAAAACAAAAGAAAAGAAGTGAAGTGAAAGAAAGTTACACTACAACAAGGAACAACAAAAGAAAGAAGCAAAGAGAAATGAGTTTACACTACAACAAGGAAGTAAAAGCAAATAAAAGCACAAGTAAATGGAAAGAAGAAAGAGAAATAGTTACTTGTATTATCTTGTCACCTTCAAATACAACCTTTACACACACTCTCTCTTTCACTTTAATGGCTAAAACTAAACTAGAAGAAGAAGAAGAAGAACAACTACAACTCCAAAATCAAACTAACATAAAGATTCTAAAGCCCTGGATATCTCTTCCTTCAGACCCCAGGGGGTATTTATAGGCACCAGGAGAAAGGGGGCCACGTGGGTGACCTGTGGCCCGAAGCGCAGGCGCGCACGCCCAAAGGGCCGCGTTTCCGCAGCCCTGCCAGGGCGGCGCGCCCTGGCTTCGGGCAGCGCGTCGCCCAGTCTGTCTTCTGACGCCTGGATCTCTTGGATTCGGGATTTGATACCTGGACTGACAAAATCTTCACTCTATAGTCAATGGCTAATTGGTAGGCCTTTTATCACCCCATTAAATGGTGATTTAGGTCTTCTTCTTCATTTACACATCATTGACCTAGGATCAAGTAAGCAAAGCTTTATTAGCAGAATATTACATCAAATAACTATGCAGATGTGATAAAAATTATGCAAAATTAGAGACTAATCAAGGAATAAATACCACCAAAAAAATAAATATAAGGCATAGAAGTTAATGTTAAAGAACCCTTAGTCAAACTTCACAGTCACGATGTTGCATATGACTCAGGATAAAGTAATAGACTAGATGAAAAATACAATTTGACTCCTTACTTTGATTGATGACATGTTTTTGAATAGAGACTAAGTTTAGGAATGAAAAATTTGATATTCCTATAATTTATAGATTACTTAAACTTTTACAAATATACTTCAAATATTTTCTCCTTTCAAAATGCTTTTCGAAAACACTAACATTTTTTTTCTTTCTTTATGGATTTTGTGGGTGCAATCCACTGAAAATCCTCACGAGACAAAACTCGTCCTCTAAGGGTAACCTAGAGGTTTAACGGCTTGTTGCGCATGCTCAGTGCAATCGAGTGACCTGTGAAAGTGGTCTAATAATTGATTAGGATTAATTTTTATGTTTTGCTCGAGGGTGAGCAAAAGATAAGTGTGGGGGTGTGATCAGTCACATATATTGCATATACATTGTCACATTACCATACTTTTTATCTAATAAATCCTATTAATAAGTCTTATTCTTCTTTATTAAATGTAGGCCCATTGCTAAAAGAAAGGAAAGAGAAACAAGCCCAAAAGCCCATCATATTCTGATTTAATTCAGAATAAATTCGAAATCAAGGAATCAGGGCAAATCTTAGCATATTAGAGAGGTTGAAAACTGATTGAAATGAATCTTCCCAAATCAAGTGGTTGAAACCAACAATCAAAGGCTGTTTCGTCAAATTCTGGAGCTGAAATGAGAAAACCAGCAGAAGATATGGGCGAATCAACAAACCGGGAGTCCCACCATTTGGGTATGGCCACCTGGCCACACCAGGGCCGCGAAAACGCGGCCCAAGCTTCGTTTCTGCGGCTTGGTTAGGGTTTTTGGGGGAGCGTTTGCTCTCCCAGTCTTCATACGACCTCTCCCCTCTGGTTTTCCCCTATAAATACAATTTTCAACAGAGAAGAAGAGAGCGAAGACTAGGAATAGAATTTTTATTTATTCTTTAAGTTTAAGCTCTTTGTTAGATAGTACAAAAGTTGTATCTTTATTTTATAATTTGTAGTTTAGTGCAAATACCAGTGAGAGAGAGGAATTGAGTGATTGTATTCTGAAGATTGAAGTGACATCAATACAAGGATCAAGCTATAATTTCTTCTACTCATTTTATGGTATGTCGTGCTTTAGTTACTTGCATTGTTCTTTGTCTTCTATGAGTAGCTAAATCGGTTTTCTGGGCTCACTATTACTCCTCTCTCTGACCCCTCTTCTTTTCGAATGGTTTTGATGAAAAGACCCAATGAATCATTTGCATGCCTAACTTAAGCCTTTCTTCTAGAAAGGCACATGAGGATGGGTTTAGATTTTTAAACTTCTACTTCTTTTAAAAATTGTCTCTTGAACTTGTTTTTATTTCATACTTGAACTTCTTGATGATTTAACATTCAATTCGAGATGATTTCTTAAAGAAAAGAATTAACTTTTCCAACCATCTTATGTGCTTTACTTAAAACTTTCTAAAATCAATCTTAAGTGTTTGCCTATGATCAAGTTGAGGCACTAAGGATTTCAAAAGAAGAACATATCATTGAGTAGTGAGATAGTGAGCCCAGATTTTTTATTAAAAAAATAACAAATCACTTTTTAAACTTTATACAAAATTCACCTTTTTCAAAGCCTTCTCTAAATTTGCAACTTTTCTTTTAATCATCTCCCTTCTCTCCATTTTCTTTTTCAACTTAAAAGAAAGATACCAACTTCACTCTTTGTTATCTAACAAAAACACTGAAAAGCTTCTATCCATTGCTCCTCATGGACACGACCCGTTAGCCAAAAGCTACACGGTAATTCTCCTTACTCTTTCATTTTACAATCAGTGACTCCCAAACTGGACGTTCTTAGGACACCAGGTGAAAAAACACCACAAGGACTTAAGGACTCGAGCAAACATGGCCACAAAATTAAGAATTTTATTTTTAATATAGACAACTTTTAGGCGTGAATACTTATGATTTATGAGACACAAATACCCAGCATAATTAAAGAATTTTTATAATAATATTTTTTTTATAAGACATAAGAAACTTTGTTGTTGAACTCTAAGTGTGTGATTGTATAAAGTATGCATACTTCATCAAGGTAAAAAATTAAGACTAAATTATTTTTTCAATTTTTCTTCCTAAACCTAGAATCAAACAAATAATTTTATTTTGACCAAGTATAAGAAATTCTAATTTTGATTCTCTTATTCCTTAAAATTAACTTAATTTTTGTAAAAAAATAGGTCAAAATATTATTTCTTACTTTAAAAGGACTTTTTTTATCATGTTAAATGTTAGCGCTCCTCCCCCACACCTATCTCATGCATTATCCCCAATGTATGAAAGAAAGTATAGGTGCATGTAACAAAATGTAAAAGAAGTGATGTTACCGATACACCAGGTCGAATAGACCTATCGCCGTGTCACTTACCGACCCCGATTCCAAGAAAGGTTTAAGGCATTGACTATTTACTTTAAAGTCATTCTCGTTCTTTGGGTCGCTGATCTCTATAGCACCATAAGGAAACACAGTTTTCACAATTAATGGCCCAGTCCATCTTGACTTTAACTTTCTTGAAAAATAATGAAGTCTAGAATTATAGAGTAAAATATTTTGTCCGAGGACAAATGTTTTCCTTATAATAAACTTATCAGAAAAACCTTAACCTTATTTTTCATGTCGTAATCCTCATTTCTCAACTCCTCAAGTTCGAAAATTTGCAATTTTTAAAGATCACTAGTCTTGTCTAAATCAAAATTTAGTTGCTTTATTGCCCATAAGGCCCGGTACTCTAACTCAACAGGTAGGTGACAAGCCTTTTCGAAGACTAACTTATAAGGAGGCTTCCTTAGAATAATGTTTATAGCAGTTTTGTAGGTTCATAAGGCATCTACCAGTTTGGTGAACCAATCTTCCCGATTTTGGCTCATAATCTTCTTCAAAATAAGTTTAATTTGTCTAAGACCTCTACCTGCCCACTGGTTTGAGGATGATAAAATGTGAACAATTTGTGTGCTATAGCATATTTTTGCATAAGAGCTTCAAAAGATCTATTATAGAAATGAGTGACATTGTCGCTAATTATAGCTCGAGGGGTACCAAAGCACGAGAAAATATTCTCTTTTAAGAACTTGACAACAACTTGTAGTCATTCGTCTTGCTAGGAATGGCTTCTACCCATTTTGACACATAGTCCACAGCAAACAATATGTATTGGTTTTCAAATAAGTTAAGAAAAAGACCCATAAAGTCAATGCCCAAAACATCAAAAAGTTCTATTTTTAGAATTGGGTTGAGGGGCATCATATTTCATTTCGAGATCCTTTTTACCATTTGACATTTAGGGCACGTCTTGCAAAATTCAAAGGCAACTTTGAATAAGGTGGGCTAATAAAACCCACTTTGTAGCAGTTTTTGGGCAGTTTTGCGGGGATCAAAGTGTCCACTGCATGCAAGTTTGTAACAAAAAGAGAGAAGACTTGATTTTCTCATCGGAAATACATCTCCTAATGATTTGGTCGGAATAGTACTTGAAAAGATAGGGTTTCTCCCAAAAGAAATACCAGACTTTAGATAAGAACTGGTAAACATCTTATTTTAACCAATGAGATGGATTTTGATTTTTGACTAAGTAGTTTACTAAGTCAGCAAACCAAGGTTCCCTAAAGGCAATTGAGAGTTGTTCATCGAGAAAGTCATCATTAACATGCAATTCATTGTGAGGGGCATTGGGGATACAAGAGAGATGGTCGGCGACAACATTTTCCATGCCCTTTTTGTCTCGAATTTTGAGATCAAATTCTTGAAGAAGGAGGATCTAACTAATTAGTCAGGCCTCGGTATCCTTCTTAAGCACGAGGTACCTTAGCACAGAATAATCGGTGAAGATGGTGATTTTTGACCCAAGTAGGTTAGGATGGAATTTCTCCAAAGCAAACATTACCGCCAAGAATTCCTTTTCGGTTGTAGTGTAATTCATTTGGGTATCATTGAGAGTCCTACTTGAGTAATAAATCATGTGCTACTTATTATCATGGTGCTGTCCTAAGACAGCGCCATGCCAAAAGCTGAAGCGTCGCACATGATTTCGAACAGCTTTGACCAATCTGGGGCAGAAATTATTGGTGCATAAATAAGCTATTTATTAAGCTTCTCTCAAGCATTAAGACATCCATTGTCAAATGTGAAGGGCACATCCTTAGTTAAAAGGCTGGTTAATGGTCTAGCAATTTTGATAAAGTCCTTAATAAACCTACAATAGAAACTGACGTGTCCTAAGAAGGATCAGATATCTTTGACACATTTAGGCTTAAAGAGCTTTGCTATGACTTCAATATTGGTTTTATCCACTTCAATCCCTTTCTTTGAAATTTCATGACCCAAAACAATTTCATCTCTTACCATGAAGTCGCATTTCTCCCAATTTAGTGTTAATTTTTCTCGACACAATACTGGAGGATAAGTTCTAGATGGTGAAGACAATGGTCAAATGAATCTTCATAAGTACATAAATCATCCATGAAAATTTCTAGGAATCATTCCACCAAGTCAGAAAACAGACTCAACATGCAACGTTGAAACATTGCTGGGGCATTACACAAGCCGAAAGACATTCAGCGATAAGCAAATATCCCAAATGGACATGTGAATGTAGTCTTCTCGTAGTTCTCCAGAACTATAATAATTTGATTATACCCCAAGTAACTATCTATGAAACAGTAATACTCATGGCCAGCTAGACGTTCAAGTATTTGATGAATGAAGGAAAGCAGAAAGTGGTCTTTACAAGTTGCAGCATTTAACTTTCTATAGTCAATGCGAGTTGAATTTGGACTAACTCTTTGTTCTTATTTTCTACCACGGTGAATCCCGATTTCTTTAGAACAGCGTGGATAGAATTGACCCATTAGATATCAGAAATGGGATAAATGATCTCATTATCAATGAGTTTCAAAATTTCAATTCGAACAACCTCTTGCATTATATGGTTTAACCTACGCTGTGGGTCTCTCTTTGATGTTGATTCTTCATTTAGATGAATATAATGTTGAAGTATAGCTGGACTCAATCCCTTTGTATCAATCATAGTCCAACTAATGGCTTCTTTATGTTTTTTAAGAACTGACATAAGGCTTTCTTTATGCCCGGCAGTCAGATGTGACACTATGATGACTGGTAAAGTCTCTTTTTCACCTAAGTAGACATACTTGAGATACATAGACAAAACTTTCAATTCTATAAAGGAGGAAGACTTAATGGAAGGAGGAGTCAAGTTTGTTGGTTCTAAATTTGGTGATGTAGGGCTTGATGCCCAATTCACAGCAAACTCGATAATCTGATCGAGGTTGAAATCCATATACTCCAACTCGAATTCGCTCTCAATTTCTATCTCCAATTCTTTTTTATGTTCACTCGTCAAGTTCTCAATGAGGTTAACTTCAAATGTTTGATCCTTTATATTATGGGGTTACCTTTTTAGGTTGAAGACATTGACTTTTTTAGTCATGTCTCCAAAAGTTAACCTCATGGATCTGTTCCTACAATTGATGATTACATAGGCAGTAGGAGGAACAGGCGCCCTAGGATAACGGGAGTTTTTGACCTAGGATTGGACACAGGTTGTGTCTCAAGAACTATGAAATCAAAGGGTTGATAAACTCTCCGATCCGGATAAGAACATCTTTAACTTTCTCTTGAAAACTTTCACTGATCGGTCAGCCAATTGGATGGTGACTCGGGTCGGACTAAGCTCGTTCAACCTGAGCTGTTGATAAAATTGAGAAGGGGAGAAAGTTGATGCTTGCTTTCAAATCAAGAAACAGACAACTAATTTCGGCTTGTCCTATTGTGCAAGCAATAATAGGATAACCCGAATCCTTATACTTGGCAGGGATCGAATCGACAGTAGCTCACTAATGTTAGTGGCAACTTTCTTGGGTATATTAGTTGTTCTTTTCTTGGTGCCCATGTCCTTAAGGAATTTTGCATATGACAGGACTTGTTGGATAGCATCAAGAGTGGCACATTAATCTTCACTTGATTAAATATCTCAATTATCTTCTCCATTTGTGCATTTTGTTTGTTTGTCTTAAGTCTATTTAAAAATAGCACTGTATGCTTGCGTACCTGATCGGTTGACTTGTCTTTTTCAGACTCGTTAGATTTGGATAGATTGGAGCTATAAGAGGTGGATGCTTTCGTTTGGTTATGTTGGATTGAATTGAGTGGCATCGACACTTTATTATTAACTTTCTTACCCAGTCTCAATGTATGAACAATATTACATTGATTCAACTATTGATTTTCAGCCAAATGAGCTTAGTTAGAGTTTCTAGGGTTCATTAATGGTTGACCAGGCAAAGTACCATTGGACCACTCACTTTGTGAGTTAGTTAGTTGACTCATTTGAACCTCTAACTTCGTTATGGCTTGTGTGTTGTTGTTCTGCATGTTTGCATGAGAGACTCTTGATTTTTCATAGACCTTTCCATATTCTTCTCAAAGTCGGTCAATCTCTTCTCAAGTGGAGGACTTTAGAAGGAAGATTGTGGAGATTTGTGGAGAAAATTGTGTTGATAATGGAGAAAATTAGATTGATTATTTGGAGGTTGGAAATGGTTAGAAGGATTTGACCTTGAGTGGCCATGATTTTTTTGGCTCTATGAGAAATTTGGGTGATTTCTCCAGCCAGGATTGTACGTTTGTGTGTAGGGATTATTATGGGGCCTCAGAAAGGTCGCATTCATAGGGTTGGGCAACATTTGCTGAGCATAAAAAATAGGACACTCTTTAAAGACATGGTTCATGGCTTGATAGTATATGCAACTTGGAGTTAGGAATTGATTTGGGTTGACTTGGTTTACTACAGCTGGCTCCTTGGTTTCTAGAGCTTCAAATCTTCTCATTAGGCTAGAAATTTTAGCCTCGGCAGTTATGAATGATTTTATGGAATGGAGACCTCCTTTTCAAGAGATAGGATTTGTGTTCCTGGACTTTTCAGGAGTTGGTTCCCAATGGATGGTTTCTCAGCTAGATCCTCAAATAAATCTCATCCTTGGTTTTCATCCTTTTACAAGAACTCTCTTGGCACATGATTTCTGAGAGGATCTTGGTTTGGTAGTTTAAACTGTCATAGAGAATTTGACATTGTTGTCACTTCTTTATGCCATGATGAATAGGCAAGGAGGTCCTTGAAATGTTCAAAGTACCTCCAAAATGGTTCACTAATTTTTTCTTCAACTGCATGATGTTCTTCCCAATGAGAGCGATTTTGTGGATAGGATAGAATTTCTTCAAGAAGATCTTGATGAAATCATCTCACAATGTGATAGAATCAAACACTAAATTGTATAGCCATTTCTTGCTAGGTCCTTAAAAGTGAAAGGGACGAAATGTAACCAAAACACATCATTTTCTAACTGGTGTATTCTCATAATAAGGTATACTTTCTCAAATTCTCTTATGAAAAATTGCGCATCCTCGGACTCTAGATCATGAAACTTTGGAAGAGTGTTGATGAATCGTGGTTTTAGTTCGAAATTGTTGCCATTGGCTTCCAGAAGCCGAATGCAAGATGGAAGGGAGGTCCTCATGGGATAGAACCTATCCTGCAAAGATGTCGGTTGAGCCATAATCGGATCTGATTTTGGTTCCAGGTTGGGTGGTGAGCTGCTTCTAGTTAATCTAGATGTATTTGGGTCTCTCGATCACACTTTCATACACAATCACTACCACAAACAAGTTTCCCAAACAAGCAAAAGAAAAAAATCAACCAAGTCTATTCTAAGGTAAGCTTAGACCTAGACGACTCCTAACTGGTTAGACTATTCGCGGAAGGTATATTGCAGCAATCTGACCTCAAGTTAATAGGCCAGATTAGGGCAAAATTACTGAGAGGTATCCGTGCTAAAAGCAACATGCCTAATTAAGCCAAACCACTAGCCTTCGAGATTTCGCCTCTCAATCCTCAAACTTTGACACCGATTTGACAAGAGTCAAATTCTAACAACTTTCCCTTTAGGTCAATATTCTAGTGAGCCCGAGATACTCAAGCCAATCTACTAGATTTTAAATTAAGTTTAGGTTGTGAGTGCTTGGAGATAATTTTTGGGCCAAAAAAGAGTAATGAATCCCCCCACCTTATCTTATATTTAGTTTTGCCCTTAAAATATTTTTGTGCAAGTATGCAAGAATATAGCAAAATTAACACGCAAAAGCAAGTAAATCACTCAAGAATATATTCTAAGCTAGATGCAATGCAAACATACCTTTTCTCCGGCTTTCTTCAGTAGTAAATGAAATGGAACATAATCAGACAAATGTCTAGAATACAAGTCTAAATGTTTTTTAAACAATTTCACAATCGGTTATTGTTGGGTTTAAAATAAGGTGCACAATCAGTCAAATAGAAAATCTAACAATTGCAGAAAGCTTTATTTGCAATGCAATATGACCTACAAAGAAAAACTTTTTAGTCCCTATGATAGCCGCGGAAATGCGGCTAATGCAGAGAAAATGCGGCTTTCTTGTAGGCTACTATTCTCTGCTGTCTTAAGCGGAGGAACAGAGTAGCAAACCTCCTTCTACAATGCATAATTTCTCCACATCCTTAAACCCTGAAACAAAACACGAAACTTATTAGAACACAAAGAACATTGTTCCTTCCCCGGCAATAGTGCTAAAATTTGATCGAGTCTGAACCTGCACAAAACATAAGATTTAGAAAATGTGTTAGGTTGCTCAATGCTACAAACATAGCAAGTGGCTATGCGAATCGTGATCCATAAGGAGGGACTACGATAGAAGTTTTTTAAGTAATCTTTCTTTTAAGTTATTAAAACCGGTTAAATCGTTTTCTTCTTAGTTTTTAGAAAGAAAAGTAAAAGTTTTAGAAGAGGAGGAGAAGAAGAAGATGGGATAGTGTTGGTGCTTTTAAAAGAAAAGAAAGACTAAGTTAAAAGAAAGAAGAATAAAGAAAAAGAAAATGTATTAAAGTGTGTTCCTAACTTAATAAATAAAGAAAAAAACAAAACAAAAAAAATACTTACCCCTTTGGTCGATTACTCACCTTGGATCGTTGGTGAAAGCTTACCTTACTTCAGAGGCAATCAACGCATAACTCATAAGATTGAACTCAGTCCCCGTTCGCATTACATCATTAAGACGAAAAAGCATAAAATGATACGGACACTTAAGAGGAGGAATCCATCATCATGAGCTACCAGTGACACTCGCAAAGGTAAGGCAATTTCGATGCTAGATTCACTTGGATTAAATAATCAAACACAAAGAAAGCAAAGTAAAAAAAGAAGAATAAAATAAGAATGTAACTTTGATTGAAACGGAGTAACAAAAAAAGAAAGGAGAAAACTTACATTGGTGTCACTTTCAACACAACCTTCTCCTCTTTCTCTTATGAAACTTTTCTCTGATCTCAGTTATACAATAAAAAATGAAAAATTATATAAAGAAAAATAAAAACCTAAATCAAACTACAAGCCTAAGCCTAATTTAACTCTCGATTGTAGTGGTGCCCTTTTTTCTCTGAATTTGCAGGTATTTATAAGAGAAATGAAGAGGATAGGAGCGTACAAAGATAGTGGGAGCTAACACTCCCCCAGTTTCAACCATAAAGCCGCGAAAACGCAGCTTTGGTCGCGTTTTTGCGGCCAGGCTAGCATGTTGGTCAGATCTAAGGGCTCGTGTACTTCTCTCGCTTGGATATCTTCTTTTATCCACTAAATTTTTCAGTTTGCTCTCTAAATTTGGTGATATCCTATTGATATTCAAGTTAATCAAATGGATTTATAAAATTTCGAGTTTAGTCAGTTTTCATTTGGTGTTATCTTTACTGATTTGCTCTAATCTTCAGTTTATCTTTTGAACATTTGCCCCAATCCTTAATTTGATTTAATTCTGAACTTAATTGGGCAATATTGGCCTCTTTCTCTCCTTCTCTATGAAACAAGGCATGTACATCATTTAGACAAAAATAATATTAAAATGCAGAATTTATTATACAATAAATATGTGAATGTGAAAATAAATATGCAATATCAATGACCGATCAACCGCATGAGGAGAGCTTTAGACCGCTCGGTCGACCGCATGAGGACTAAAATTTAAACAGAGAGTTGCATTGTTTTTTGGAGCTAGAAGATTGAACTAGCAGTCAATCGGGCAGTCGATCGCACATGGAGCCAGTCGACTATCGATCGATCGGGCTGCGAACTTTGGCAACTCGAGTTGGTTTTAAAGTTCTGTTTTGGTGTGAATTTTGTATCCGATTTGATTTCCTTCAATTGGCTCTCTCCTCTGGCTATATAAGGAGGATTTCTGTACTCTTATTGGGATCAGTTTTGAATCGATCGGTTGAACCAATTGTTGCAAGTTCTAGGCTTTGTTTGTGAGAATTTTATAGCTAATTTGCGTAGATTCTCAATTTGAATTTTCAGATTAATTTATAACCCTTTTAGCTCTAGTGGTTTGAATAAGATCTTCTCCCTACTGTCCCAAGGACATAGGCAAGTTGCCGAACCTCGTTAAATCGTTTATTTCTAGCTTTCTCTTTTAAATTTTGGTTTGTGCATATTGGTTTCTGATCGACTCGGTGTTGGGATAGCTGATCTTGGGTGATCAGAGTCGTCGATGTTTGTTGGTGAATTACTCTGGAGGGTGCAACAGGGTGTTGTGTAGGAGAAATTGAATGATCTCCAAGGCAAACTTCACCAATGTTATCCAATACCTTTACTGAATATAGGGATCCTTGGGTGGAACCATATCGTAGACATGTTGCAAAAATAAGTCATTTCAAATAAAAAGAAATATATTATAAACATTTGAGTGTATACATCGAGAAAAATCTAGAGATATGCCATAGTCAAATATAGATCCAACTCTGACATATAGGATTCCATGGCTGCTGAATGGTTTTTGAAATACTTTTCTTCAGAACAATTCAGTCTCTCTTGAATTTCATGGGGAAGAATGATTGGAGTTCATTTTGCATCATTTTATGTCACATTACCATGCATTTTATTAATAAAAATAGAATTTTTAATATTTCTCTCTCTTATTTTTCAGGTCCATTCTTTAATGGAGAAGAAGGCCCAAATCTTGAATTTCTCAAGTAATTTAAAGCGTTTTAAGGAGCTCAAATCATGGAAGCCCAATTCTATAACAAACCAAGGGATATTCTCAAGCTTCTAGAAGCTCCAACTGGGCACCTGCACCATAACAGAATGTCAGAACGATCGCTGGCGCAATGGCTAAGATGCTGCCGTGGAAACGCGGCACTGGCCGCGTTTCCGCGGCAAATCCCTGGCCGTTGATTAAGTGATTGATCCTACGGCTACTATGGGTCACGATCAGCTTCTGAGGCCTATAAAAGGACCCCCAGGGCCTCTGTAAAAAAGGGGGAGAGAATAGCATTTTGTTTTAGGAAAATAGTTAGGAGTTCTTTAGTTCTCTCTTAGTTTTCTTGTGTAATTTTTTTTTCTCCTTTTAGATCCAGAAAAGAGAGAGAAGGGGAGAGAGATCTCTGTAATTGAAGAAGTGACAATTCAAATACAAAGACTCAAGCTTTCATTCCTCAAATTTTCTTGCTCTATTGCCATTTACTTTCAAAACTCTTTACTTTCTTGCACTTATTTTATCATGTCTTCTTTCTTACTTTTCTTTTCTATGGCTAACTAATCCCCTAACATGACTAACTAACTTCTAACACTACTAACTACTAACTCTTGGGTGATGCTAACTCATATGAATCATTGAATGTTTACATTTCTAGTCTTATATCTAACAAGTCTTTTTATTCCCAATGAAGATGAATATTATTTTTATTCTTAGTAAAAGCTTTGTTATCCCCTCCATATGATTCGTGTGCCTCATTTAGAGCCTTATTTTTTTAACAAGTGTCTTTCTGGAACATGAAGATGGATCACTTTAGTATGCTAATACTTATTGTACTAGCTTCTTATTCTATGCTATCTTGTTATAGCTTTGATGATTTAACGAATCTTATATTCTTATTAAGCATACCTAAAGTGTGAATACCTATGTTCCATTATTGTGAACCTATTGGGAGCTGATGATCTAAGGAGGCCACCTAACCAAGTTAAGATGAGAACATATCGATAATTTGAGGCAACTTATTGACTTGCCAAAGTAAGATGAACAATTGCCAATGAATCTACATGAGGCACTGATTAGTCTCTAAAACTGCATATTTCGTACCACATCTTCACATATTTTTCATATTAAATTCTGCTAATAATATCTTTCTTGTATTATTATAGGTCCATGGTGAGCAATAAGAAGAAGACCCTAAATCACCATTTAAAGGGTAATTAAAGGCCTATAATATAGCCATTGACTTTGGAGAGCTGATTCGTTAATATTAAGGGCCAAAAATTAGAAATCAGGACCTGCAACCGACAGGGGACAGACGGAACAGCGCGCGGCAGAAGCGCCGCACGCGCGGCTCTAGAAGAGCCGCAAAAACGTGGCCTGGGCCGCATTTCCATGGCCGTACAGGCACAGCCGTGCCCGTACTTTGGGCTAGGGTTTGGCCCCTGGCCCCCCTTTCTCCTGGTGCCTATATAAATACCCCTTGGGGTTTTTCAGAGCAGGACATATGTAATGTTTTAGGGTAGTTTCATCTCCATTTTGTAGTTTAGGTTAGTGTTCTTCTTCTTCCTCCTTTGTATTTTCCATTTCTTATAGATCTTGTAATAGGAGAAAGAGTGGTACATGGTTGGGAAGCAAGAGTGCTTGTAATAGAATGTGACAATCTATGAAAGGTGCTCTCTTAACTTATCTTTTTTTCTTCTCTAACTCCTTTTATATGTTTAGCTAATCTTTTCTCTCATGGCAACTAACTACTAACCACTAACTAGTCTAACTTCTTATTTGATAATCTACATGAATCTAATAGCCTCTACTTGGTCTTGCTCTTGCAAGAGCCATTGATAGCTCATGATGATAGATTCTAACGCTCGAACATATAACTCTCTAATAAGCTAATATTACTTTATTCCATGCTTGCTCTTATTGGGTTTTGATGGTTTAAGGGTAGCTTGCACTTGTTGGTTGAATTTGGATGTGAAAGTTGACATATGGGTCATACTTTGAAATGCTCTTGAACAAAGGACTAGTGATGGCCAATGATACATGTGAGGCAACTATCACTAAGAGGTTAGCATGTTGGTGGAGTCATTAGTAGTTAGTAGTCATGAGTTTTCTTTCTTTTTCAATTTGTTTTAGAAATATATCAAAAACCACAAAGATATTCTTTTCTATGTTTCCTACTTCTTTGGTTTCACCGTAATTCTCTTTTCATTCTTTGTTTTCTTTTCTTTTGATTCTTTCAAACATTGAAGAACTTTCAACATGCATGTGAATCAACCGGTAAAGCTTCTATCGCCTCCCGTCCTTGTGAATTCGACTCGTTTTAGCCTCTATGCTATAACGGAGTATCGAGGAAGCCAAAGCACACATACTATAAATCTTGATTTCAAAAATACTTTTTTGTGCGCGGTTTTCCCCCGATCAAATTTAGGCGCCGTTGCTGGGGATGGGAACGGTTTGATTTCACATTTTTGTTAACTTTTCTTCTTTGTTTTTGGTGTGCAGGTCAAATTCTTTAGCATTGCAGAAGTCCACACTTTCTCTTGTGTAGTTGGGTAATTTCTTGTACATTCTTATACTCTGTTGCTAATTTTTGTTTATATTACCTGTGCACTATAATAATTAAGAACTAAAATACTGAAATTGAATGCTTTAAAATGGTTTAGACCATCTAGGCACGTGTCAATTTTTATTCCAATATACTCTATTTTATTCTTGTGTTGTTGTGATATTGATAGGAGGTGTACATATTGCATTGCATATAGTTAGGACAAACACGTGGGTGATTTACTCTCTTGTGTGTTCATTCTTATCGATATTGCACACTTGCACGAACTGAACTTAAGGGCAAAACCCAATACAACATAAGGTGGGGAAGTCATTAACCTTCCTTAGCCCAAAAATCACCTTCCCACTCACACAACCCAAGCCTAAATAAAATTTTCTAGACGTTGGCCCCTAGGGACATCTCAGACTCATTTAGGAGATTGACCTAAGGGGAAAGTTGTTAGAAGTTGACTCTTATCAAATCGGTGTCTAAGGTTGGGGATTGAGAGGCGAAACTCGAAGAATAGTGGTTTGGCATAATTAGGCCTGTTGCTCTGACACGGATATCTCCCACTGATTTTGCCCCTACCTAGCCGATTAACTCATGGCAGATTCTGACAATGTACCCCCTATGGACAGTCTAACCAGTTAGGAGTCGTCTAGGTCTAAGTCAACCCAAGCATAAGCTTGTTTTCTTTTTCTTTTTTCTCTTTATTTATTTGTTTATTTTTCTTCTTTGTAAATTGTGAAATGGATTTTAACAAATAATTTTTTTCAATCCAAATATGAATCCATATTTTACCCCGATCTGATTTGACTCGGATAACTCCAACCCAGCTATGTACAACATGAACCAATCATATATGCCAAGTTGGGATTATCCGACTCAATATGACCCATATCCCTAACCGTATGATTAAATTTTCAAAATAACTTCCACTCTTTACAAAGTTCATGGGGATTCACCTCCCTCAAGTCAAATTTTTAACCATCTTGTCAACAATTTTCACAATATTCATTCCCTAATTCTGCTTCATATTCTTCTTTTCCTATTCCACCAACTGAGGAAAAATCCAATTTGGAAAGGAGTATGGAAGCCATGCTTGAGTCCCAACAACAAATTCAAAATTTGCTCAATTCACAATCCTTCCCAAATCAAACTCCATATACTCCTTTTCTAGAACATCTAATTGAAGAAGAATCTGAGTTAGAAAAGCGTTTGGAAGCCTTTTGTGAAACAGTGCAACGATTTAAAAATATGTTGGACTCATCATCTCAACAAAATTTTCAAGAGTCCTACTCATCTTTTCCTGTCTCACCAATTCAAATAAACAACCGTCAATACTGGACTTGAGTATGGAACCCTTGCGTGAGTCTGAGCAGTAATCGTAAGATCTGATGGACTCATAATTTCACTACAATTTTCAAAATCAACTTCCATACTCACCTTTTCAAGAAGAACTAATTGCAAAAAGTATGGAAGACAAAAAGTATGGAAGACATGATTCAGCCAATTAGTAGGTTAGACTCACTAATGAACGAATTGATCAATGAAAGTGAGAAAGTTTTTCTTGTCAACCTTTAACCGATCCTTATATCCCTAACTCTACTGATTGGATCCAAGAATCATGTCATTTTGGAAATCCAGCTTCAATTTCATCATACCAACTTGAACTTGACCAACATCACATTCTTGATAGTTTGGCAAGTTATCCTTTTCTCGGAATTGAACTTGAGCTTGAAAGTGATCCTGAACCTCAAGTTGATAATTCCATTTCACTTTTTGATTCAATAATGACTCCGGTATCTTTATCAAATTTTTTCTCTATTCCGGAGTCAACATTGAATCCTGTACTCGTACACAGTGAAATTGAATCATCGAATCTTATAATCATACTTCATTAATGGAGAAAGTGTGTGACTTCAATTTTTGGTTTGGACCCTATTTTTGAACCAATTTCGACTCTTATTGTTGACTCTCAACTTGATCTGAGTCAAATTCCCGAGTCGGTATCGGTTTTTATTCCTATTTCATTTGAGCCAAATCCATCATCTCCCAAAATCACATTTCATTGTTAGACAAGAATGTTAAAGAAAATGACTCCGTAATTATTTTAGAAAATTGGAAATTAGATGGGGATAAAATTTTAAATAAGACTATTCACTCAATCATTCTTTTATTGGGTTATATTAGAGAGGTCATTAGTAGGTTCCTTCAAGATCTACATTATTCTGATTGGGTAGCAACGCTTGGCCCATCAGACCATCTCCGAAGCCACCACCATGAGGTAATTTTTCTTCCCTTTCCATTTGTTTCATGTATATACACATTCACGATGTATTGAGGACAATGCATGAGATAAGTGTGGGGGAGCGTTTACTAACATACGTAGTTTTAAATTTTCTTTCTTTTACACTTGTTTTTAGGAACTTTTTAAAATTTTTTTGTATAAAAAACTCTTTTCTTTTCTTTTTACAAAACTTTTTTAAATAAGAGAAATAGTTTTGATTTATTTTTAATAAAATTAAGATTATCTTAGGAATTAGGAAGACCTAAAATTATGAAATTTTAAACTGAGTCAAAATAATAGATCTTGTTTAAATTTTAGGATAAGAAAGTAAGATTGGAAAGATAATTTGGTCTTGAATTTTTTGCTTTAAATTTATGCACTCCACACTTACACAATTTATTGGGATTGAAACAAAGACTGATAAACCCATAAAAAACATATAATAAAAAATGATGATAATAAGAATCACTTATTGAAGTTGGGTAATTATACCTCAGGAAACATGATTATTCACACCTAAAACGATTGACAAAATAAAATAATCCCTTTTACTTTTGTGGCTTTGTTTACTCGAGTCCTTAAGTCCGAGGGATGTTTTCTCATCTGGTGCCCTAAGATCACCTAGTTTGGGAGTCACCGGCTAAAGGCTCACTATCCGGGTAAATAAGAAAGTCTAAGAAAACTAAGGGAAGAAAAAAAGAAAAATATATAAATATACAAAAATCAATGGCATGAAAGTTTGAGTCGATATCCCAGTAAGCTTCACTGTTCACAAAGTGCATATTTTCTAAGAGTTTTATGAAAGATCAAGGAATCAATTCAATTTTAAATTCATACATTTAATTTATAACAAGATTTTATATTTTAACTTAGTTTAAGGAAGATTAATTTCTGGCTAACCTATGATCTTGGATCACTTATATTTTCACAAAAATAATTTAACACTTTTCTCTATTTCAAAATGCATTTTCAAATACTAACATTTGATTTCTTTTGTTATGGATTTTGTGGGTGTAATCCGCTGAAAACCCTCAGGAGACAAAACTCCTCCTCTAGGGGAAACCTAGAGGTTTAACGGCTTCTTGCACATGCTCAGTGCAATCCCCTCAGCTGCAAAATTGGTGTAATAATTTTCTTAGTTTTTTTGTTTTGCTCGAGACGAGCAAAAGATAAGTGTGGACGTGTAATTAGTCTCTAAAACTGCATATTTCATACCACATTTTTACATGTTTTACATATTAAATTCTGCTAATAATATCTCTCTTATATGTTTCTAGGTTCATGGTGAGCAATGAAGAAGAATACACTAAATCACCATTTAATGGGTGATTAAAGGCCTATAATATGGCTATTGACTTTGGAGAGCTGATTCGTCAATACCAGAGGCCAAAACTAGAAACCGGGATCTACAATCGATAGGGAACAGACGGGACAGCGCACGGCAAAAACGCCGCGCGCCGGCTCTAGAAGAGCGGCGGAAACGCGGCCTGGGCCGTGTTTTCGCAGCCGTACGGGCGCGGCCGCGCCTGTACTTTGGGCCAGGGTTTGCCTCCTGGCCCCCATTTCCCCTGGTGCCTATAAATACCCCTTGGGGTTTTTTAGAGCAGAACATATGCAATGTTTTAGGGTTGTTTCATCTCCATTTTGTAGTTTATGGTGGTTTATATTAGTGTTCTTCTTCTTTCTCCTTTGTATTTTCTATTTTTTGTAGATCTTGTAATAGGAGAGACAGTGGTACATGGTTGGGAAGCAAGAGAGCTTGTAATAGAAGGTGACAATCTATGAAAGATTCTCTCTTAACTTATCTTTGTTTTCTTCTCTAACTCCTTTTACATGTTTAGCTAATCTTTTCTCTCATGGCAACTAACTACTAACCACTACCTAGTCTAACTCTTATTTGATAATTCACATGAATCTAATAGCCTTTACTTGGCCTTGCTCTTACAAAAGCCACTAATGGCTCATGATGATGGATTTTAACACTCTAATATCTAACTCTCTAATACGCTAACATTACTTTATTCCATGCTTACTCTTGTTGGGTTTTGATGGTTTAAGAGTAGCTTGCATTTGTTTGTTGAATTTGAATGTGAAAGTTGACATATGGGTCATGCTTTGAAACGCTCTTGAACCAAGGATTAGTGATGGCCAATGATACATGTGAGGCAACTATCACTATGAGGTTAGCATTTTGGTGGAGTTATTAGTAGTTAATAGCCATGAGTTTTCTTTCTTTTTCACTTTGTTTTAGAAATATATCAAAACCACAAAGATATTCTTTTCTATGTTTCCTACTTCTTTGTGTTTCACTATAATTCTCTTTTCTTTCTTTGTTTTCTTTTCTTTTGATTCTTTCAAATATTGAAGAACTTTCAACATACACGTGAATCAACCGGTAAAGCTTCTATCGCCTCCCGTCCTTATGGATTCGACTCGTTTTAGCCTCTATGCTATAACGGAAGTATTGAGGAAACCAAAGCACACACATTTTAAATCTTGCTTTCAAAACATACACTTTTTTTGTGCGCGAATTTCCCCCGATCAGGCACAAGTCACCCAATGAGATTAGTAAATTAGTAGTGTAGAATGTTAGTCATGATTTTCTCTCCATCGATTTTAAACTCTTTTCTAAAACTTTCTCTTTTTCTAACTTCGTCGTTTTCATTCCGTTTTGCTCGCTCCTATTTTTCTTTTCTCAAAACACTACAAAGATTCTTCACTTTCTTTCCACTTTGTTTTGCTTTCCGATCTTTAAACAAACAAGAACCTTTGTTTTCTTCTCAAAAACTCAAACATAAGAATTGTGAACGCTTCCATCGCTAGCCCTCCCTATGGATACGACCCGTTATAGCTTTTGCTACAAACGGTAATTCGAAGGAGTAATGTAATTCTACACACATATTCAGAGTTTGAACATCAGTACAAGGACTTAAATGGTTTACTCTGATCTCTTGCTCAAATCAATTTCTCCTTTTGAACAAAGAACAAGACTAATTTTCCATCTCAAGCTCTGAATTATTTTTGCTCTATTATACATGTTTAATTACAGCACCATAAATAAGAAAAATCTGTTGAAGGATTGTAAAACCTATAGACAAAAATACCATATTTTCCATGATTAACAAATATTATGTACTTGGAGGAAAGCAATAGGTTACTATTTTGGATATGTTTACAAGTAAGCCATAAGGTAGCATTTGTTGCGAGTCATCAAGAGATGATGTATAACCGTAGGGAGAGGAGATAGAGAAGATAAAAAGATATTGGACGTGTTTTTTAAACCCATCAAAAAATAGCGCAGAGACTAGAAGTCAAAAGGAGCGAGAACGAAACTTGTTGTAGGCCAGGACAGAGTCCGGTCGACCGGTGTGCACGACGTGCACATGCATGGACCAGTCGACTGACTAGTTGATCGTGGCAAGTAAGTGTTCTATTCTCCTTTCAGGATTCAGACTCCTTTCCTATTTTGGGGTCAAATCTCTCGAACTCTCTGGCTATAAATAAGGGTTAAAGTCTTTATGAATTGTATTCCACTAAAAATCTCTCTTGAAAATTCATTGAAACAAGGAACAAGTTGAAATTGATTGTTGAATCAATAAAATCTCTCTCTCCCTTGCCCCAAGGACGTAGGCAAATTGCCAAACCTCGTTAAATATTATACTGTCTTATTTTCTCTCTTGTTTCCCTGTTCTTAATCGTGTGGGTACTTCTCCACTACATCTATCTCAATTGGTGGATTCCTCATTGGTTGTTTTCTCGCACGCAATAAGTGGTATCAGAGCATCCCAGGTTCGCTGTGGGATCGTGTGTTGATTCCAAGGGCATCAGTTACTATTTTGGCAGAGATTGTATGTCGATCTCAAAGCAGCTTTGGGACTGTTTGTAGGATCGTTTGTTGATCTTAAAATAGCATTTGGATTGCTCACAGAATCAAATTTGGAGGAGTAGATCGCTTCGGAAACTCTTCGAGGATTTCACTTTGAGGTAAAGATCATATCTTTATCTAGTTTGTTTAAACTAACTCTATTTGCTTTTGTATTGCTTTGAGAGAACCATTATGGCTAGAGATAGTACATCTGTGGTGAAATTTTTGAACCCACATCCATTGAGGATTAATGTGGTAAAGTTCGACGGTAAGAACAACTTCAGTATGTGGAGATGTGAGGTGATGGATGCATTGACGACATCAAACCTCGAAAACACTCTACGGTTAGAGAAAAAGCATAATTCTACTGCTGAAGAGGATTGGGATAAGATGAACTGAACGACGTTGCAGGCTATCAAAAAATTACTAAGGACAAAGCCTCAGACGCGGACCTCACAAACGCAGAGATCACGTTCCAACCTCAGAAGCGAACCTCGCGTCCTTTGTCAGACGCGGAGGTCGCCAAATGCAGACCTCGCGTCCTTTGTTAGATGCGGAGGTTGTCAGACGCAGACTTCGCATCCTTTCTTAGACGCGAAAATCACCAAATGTAGACATCGCATTCTTTCTTAGACGCAGAGGTCGCCAACTCCGCGTTTCAACTCAAACGTGAGCCTAAGCAGCTCCGCGTTCCAACACAGACGCGAGCATGTGAGCTCCGCATCTCAACATCAGGGTAAGGTTCGCATCCAACTTGAAACCCGTGTTTCTGCTGTAACTGTCAGCCATGACTAGGTAAATTACTCCCATGTTCTCCCCACTTAATGAGGGATTAATCCCCATTAATGGAGAGATTTAAGGGGGCAGCTACACCCTAATTCCTCTATAAATAACTATGAATAGCTAGAGAAGGGGGACCTCTAAAAAGGGGCTGAAAAGGAGAATGCTGGTAAAGGAATCCAAGAAGCCATAGGCAGATGGGAGAGCTACCCCGCCAGAGTTTGGCCATGAAGCTCTTGTAGCCTGGAAAGAGTTCAACTCTTTTATTAACTTACTGAATTCAAGTTCTTTAAATCTCTTTGAGATTCCATTACTGATAGGAGTTGTGCTACTTCACCAATAGATCCAAAGAGAGGATCCATGAGAGGAACTTGACATTCAATCGGTGAACAAGGAACAAGACTCACTCTCCACCGCCACGTGAAGAACCCAGTTTTAATTAAAGAGGAGAATCAATCAAAAGATTTCCTCTCTTTTGTAATCGTATTGTATTCGTTGTAATCTTTGATTTAATTAAAAGAATTTTGCAATTTAGATTTTCTGGCCCTTATAACAGATGGCAACTCCACTGGGGAGACTTTGTCATTCTCAATCGACAAGAAAGTGATGGCGCAAGCTGACGTCAAGATGCTTGGATTCACAGTCGAATTGCTTGTGATCTAATTCGACCAGAGAAGCTGAACTCCCTCAAAGCTTTGGGAGCCTCCATGTAGACAACGTGGTCAGCCTCAACGTCTCTTCAGAGACCCGTGCCATGACCCACAGTCAAGATGGCAATAAAAACTAATCTCCCCACCATCCTTGTATCAAGGCACTCTCAGTTCCAGATGTCGGGGATTCCCAACAATCTCTGTGACTCAATCAGAATGCCGAGAGATGGCAAAGGCGTTGCACTCATCGTCAGCAGGCAGAAGTAGCTGCAATAGCACATGTGGCCCGTATTAATGTCTCCGACGAGACCACGAGGCCAACGATCATGAAGGCTAATGTCGCTGTATCTCTCCTCTTCATATTCCTTAACTCTAGGTTACCGGAGGTCCCCAACAACCCGTGAAGCGTAACCAAAATGTTGAACGTTGACAAAGGCATCATGCACGTCGATAATAGATGGAAGAAGCTAAAAAAAAGCCATCTGTTCAGCAGATACAGAACACGGGGCTTAGGCCCACGTTTCTTTTGAGCAGCACGAGACTTGTATCTCAGATCTTCAACGCAAGGACCGTGTTTCTGTAACTGAACATGAAGGCCGCGTTTCTACATTAGAAGGTGAGGCTCACATTTTACCATACAGACGTGACGTTCAGCAATGCGAGGTCTGTGTCTCTTATCAAAAACGCGAGACCTGCGTCTTTGTACCAAAATACGAGACTCGCGTTTCTTCTTCAAAGAACGAGCCTCACGTTTTCAACTCAAAACATGAGCCCCGCGTCTCTGAGACCTATGGCACAAGACTCACGTTCGCTCACTGATGGTTAAGGTCAGAGCTGAACTGGAAAGTCCTCATCTTCAGAGACTCGAGGCTGATCTCTTCATCCCTCCAAGGGATCTAAGATATTACTGTGATAAAGAAGAAGTGTTCATCAAATCACTCCACAATGTTACTGTGACGGTTCATCACAGTGGTGCTATCTGAATGCCATTGCAACTCGCATACGAGCAAGCAGTCAGTATTTAATCAGCTGTCAGTGGCCCCTGTCTCCAACTTAGCAAGAGGCGCTGCTCCTACAGGAGGAGAACCTTTTCTAACACTGACACGGAGTACACTGAGGTTACTTCAATATAGTAGGTCCAAGCACTTCGCCAAGTTAGTCAAAGGAAGCAGCTGATCGTTAGCTCTAACAAGTATGACAATGAACCATCTGATTTGAGAGAATTACTGATCGACCAGAAGAGTGTACCAGCATATCTGTACTCAAACTGGTACAATCATCCTAGTAAACTACAGTACCCTAAAGTAAGGGAGGCATACTCTGCCATCGCGGAATCACAAGCACCGAACTTCTCCATGGAGAATAATCATTCATATATATGGCAGGTACCCTTAAGAAGTGGCAAAGCATTTGGAGGAGCATGCCCGAGTTCAGAAGGAGCAACTCGATATGATCCGCGCCCAGCAGGAATCTATCAACATCCTTAATCTGATGTTGACCAAGCCATTTAAGAAGAAGAAGAAGCTGAAGACTAAAGGGTCTTCGAGTCGGGCGAAAGGCATCAAAGTTGATAACTCCACCTCCGA